>RJWH01007954.1:0-34934 GCA_004363575.1 Solenodon paradoxus | reverse complement strand
TGAGAAACTGAAATACTAATATCAGACAAAATAAATTCCAATCTAAAAAGTTTGGCACATGGAAAGAATGAATAGTACATTATTATCAAGGCATAATCCCTCAGCAAATAACTGCACTAATGTATGGGCACCCAAAAGTAAATATATGCTTTGTATTTAATAAGTCACATACTAACAGAGTTAAAAAGAGACAATGATAACAAATAGTAATGGGACATCAATACCATACTTACATTAATAGATAGGTAATCCAGGCAGAAAATCAACAAAAATATGATGACACTAAATGAAGCAACAGACCTAATAAACCTAACAGATATATACAGTGTATGCCCCAATAAAAGGACTATGTATCTTCTGAAGTATACATGAATCATTACCAAGAAATTATCATATCCTGAGACACACGAATTAGTCCAAATTTGAAAAAAGTATCATTATTTGAAGATCATACTATACCCATAAAAGTAAACACTCCACTCCCAAAAAAAACTTCACCCTACAGTGAAAGAAAACACCTCTAAAACAAAAAAATCATCCTTCAGAAAGAGAAAAGATATTTGCACATTCATTAGTTTAATCTCCAAAATGTATAAGATTGTTGTATACCCAAGCAACAAAAATGCAAATGACCCAAAAAAAATGGACAGACAATATGAAAGCACACCTCTCTAAAGAAGACATATAAATTGCCTACAGATATATGGGAAAATGTTCTCCATCACTCATTATGGGAAAATTACAAATAAAACCCACAGTGAGACAATGCCTTGTACCAGTAGAATGACCTATTTCAAAAAGACCAGAAGCAAAAAACGTTAGAAAGGATGTAGAAGAAAAGGAAAACTCCTAGATTGTTTATGGGAATGTAATTTAGTGCAACTTCTTTGGAAAAAAGCCTGAAGATTCTTCATATTAGCACATTTCACAGTAGATAAGATGTGGAATCAACCTAAGTGTCTTTCAACAGATGGCTAGATAAAGACACCATGTTATTTATATTCACTAGGAATTGATGCAGCTATTCAAAAGGACAAATTCATGTCCTTTACAACAATATGGATAGAACTAAAGAGTATAATGTAAAATAACTCAGAGTAAAATAAGTACAGGATTGCATTTATGTGTAAAGAAACAAACACATTAAGTCAAATAAAATATATATTATAAGCATCAACTTGTATGTGACAAATAGTTTTTCTCTTGCTGCAGAATTGTCATTTTGTCTTTAACTTTAGATATTTTGCCTGTGATGTATATAACTAAATATTTTTTGATGGTCCATCTATTTAGGTTTCTTTGGAAATGCTGGGTCTAAGGGTTAATTTACCTCCCGAGATACAGAAAAGAAATTTAATAAGCTTTGTGTACTTTCACTTTGCTGCTTCCAGGAATAATAATACTTATTATGTTTCACTGGGTGATATGCCATAAGTCATATAGACTTTAACTTATTTTTAAATAATTGTGTTTTATTTCTATAACTGTATAATTTCAAAACATCTGTCTTTGAGCTCATTTATTTTTTTCCTCTCTGCTTAATCATATCTGCTATAGAAGTTCTCTATGAGTTTTCAGTTCAGTCACTGGATTCCTTTGCTCTAGATATTTTGTTTTTTAATGATTTTTATAAATCTTCGTTGAGCTTTTAATTTTGCTGATGTGTTTTCTTGATTTTACTGAGTTGTCTTTCTTTTTTATTTCAATTGTATTCTTTGATATTATCTTTATTTATTTGTAAATCTATTTATAGATCAGCTAATTGAGGATTCTTTTCTTTCTTGGTAAGATTATATTTCTATAATCCTTTATGGTTCTTGAAGTCACATTTGAATAGTAATCTCCTCCAGTACTTATTGATTCACTTCAGAACGGGAAGATGTTTTTCCACCAGGCCCAGATAGAGAAAACATCTCAAGGACATTTTTATATGAATGTATTACTACCATATTTACATCAGTAGATAGATAATCCAGGCAGAAAATCAACAAAGATATGATGATACTAAATGAAGCAACAGACCTGATAAACCTGACAGATATATAAACTGTTTGCCGCAATAAACAAGACTTTCTTGATCTGGGTGCTGGAATCTCTCCACTGGACTTCTATATCCCATAGAGAAATTCCTATACATATATAATTGTCGAAGTCAATGTTTCCAAAGATTTAGGAAGAACATAAATCACCACATTTTATACTATGTATTCTAATATATGACTTTTTCCTCACAATTGAAAGGGGTTTGAACAAATTGATACCTAAAATATTCCCTTCACTGCTCATTTTTAAAGAGTATTTAAGCTTTAGGTCTCATTTGCTTCTTAATCCTTATTATCTGTGAGTGACCTCTCATTTCCTAATAGTTTCATTATTGAAGCACCATATCAGAGACTTACACTATAATTTGTGGTCACTTAATTCATATATTTACATGATAATTATTAATATGTCATCATTATTTTATCAATGACCTATTTCAAAATAATCACAAGTTTTCTCTGCTTTTCACTAATTACACTTATTGTGATTGAGTAATACAATATTTATTGTTATACCTATCTCCTTTCAGCTTGATGTAAAATTATCTGTCTAATGCATGATTCAGTTGATTTTCGGTAAAATTTTCAATAGATAAGCTTTAGCTCATGTGTGCACTGACTTAATAAAGTCAGATAAAATTAATTATGCCTGTACCTGTAATTATTCAATTTAATGTGGTTATTGCTTTCTTGTATATTTTTCTGGGCATAGAGTCCCAGAGGACTGATTTTTTAAATTTTTGATTAATTGAATTTAATGATGGATTGTTGCTTTTAACAATAACTTTATTTGAGGTATACATAGTAGCAAATTTACATCTGCATATGCCACAAGGTTGCCACTATTTCTTCTGCTTCAGTTTGCAATTAATCCCATTTTCCTTCATTTGCTTCCAATTTATGCATACATAGTATGAATGATATCATGTCATTCTCCTGATTTATCACACTGAGGATAATTATATTGAAGACCAATCATGCTTCTGCAAATGACAGAATCTATCTCTTTTGGATGGCTGCATAATGTTCTATTGTGTATACATAACACATCTTCTTTATCCACTCATCTGTTCATGGGTAGTTAGGGAGTTTCCAGATCTTGTTTATTGTAAATAACGGTGAAATGAACATGGGGAGCATATATCTCTGCAAATGTGTAAACACCCAGTAGGGGAATAACTGGATCATGTGGATTTGCATTCTCAAATCTTTGCAGAATCTCCATACTGAAGATTGGTTGCACCATTTTACACTCCCAGTAACAGTGAATTAAAGTTAACTGTTCTGTAATTCTCTCCAGCACTTGTTTTCTTTTTTTCCTGAATGACAGCCATCCTCACAAGTGAGATGATATAGCTCATTGTTATTTTGAGTTGACTTTCCTTAATTTAAGGTAATTAGAACATATTTTCATGAACTTTTTGGAAACTCATATGTCATCCTTGGAGAGTTGTCTATTAAGGTAATCTATCTATTTTTGATTGGATTGCATTTTTGATGTCTGATTTTATGCATTCTTTATATATTTTGGATTTTAAACCCTTGCCAAAGGTGTAAAAGGAAAATATATTTTCCCATTCAGTTGGATGTCTTTTTGTTTTTATGTGAGTTAGTTTGGCTGCATAGAAGCTTTTTAGTTTGATGTAATCCCATTTGTTTCCTTTAGTTTTATTTGTTGTGATTGGAGTCAAGTTCCCAAAGATATCTCTGAGGTTTATGTCTAACAGCATTTTGCCTGCGCTTTCTTCTGTGTATGGTTATGTGTTATATTTCTTATGTGTAGGTTTCTAGCCTTATATCTGAGTCTCTAATCCATTTTAATTTATATTTGGTGTATGGTGTTAGGCAGTGGTTAATTTCAAGCTTTTGCATGTGGCTGTCCAGATGTCCCCATACTATTTACTGAAGAATGTATCCTTGCCCCATTTAAAATTTTTGGTTCTTTTGTCAAAAGTTAGATGTCGATATATTTATTAATGTATTTCTGAACTTTCAATTCAGTTCTATTTATCTGTATTTCTGTCTTTATTCCAGTGACATGCTTTTATTATTACATTGTGGTAGTGTTTGAAGTCAGGGAATAGGACTCCCCCATTGTTGGTTTTTCCTCTGAGGATTGTTTTGCTATCCTGTCTTGTTTGTAGTTCCAAATACATTTTGTGGCTTTTTGTTCTATAAATTTGAGGACTATCTTTAGAATTTTGATATGGATGGCATTGAATCTGTATATTGCCTTGGATGGTATGGCAATTTTGATTGTTAATTTTCCTAATGCATTAGCATGGAATAGCTTTATATTTCTTTGTGTCATCTTCTATTTCCATTGGCAATGCCCTGTTGTTCCCATGGTATAGATCATCTATTTCTTTGGATAAGTATATTCCTTTTTGATGCAATTGTAAATGGTATTATTTTCTTGATTTCTCTTTCTGTATTTTCATTTTTAGCATACAGAAATACAACAGATGTTTTAACATTAATTTTTTAGGCTGCTACTTTACTGTGCTTGTTAATTATTTCTAGTAGCTTTTTATTTGAGTCTTTGGGGTTCTATATGTATACTATCATGTCATCTGCAAATAGTGATAGTTTCACTTCTTCCTTTTCTCTTTTGGATATGTTTCATATCTTTTTATTTTCTAATTTCATTGGCCAGGATCTCCAACACTATATTAGTGATGGAAAGATTAGACAGACATCGTTGTCTTATTCCTGATCTTAGAGAAAGAATATTGTTTTCCCCATTGAATGCAGTACTGGTTATGAAGCCTTTATTATGTCAAAATACAGTCTTCCTATACATGTTTTTGGACATTTTTTAACATAAATGGGTGTTGACACTTATCAAATGCTTTTTTCTGTATCTATTGAGATTTTTCATTCATATTTTGTCCTTTTTACTGATGCAAGGGATCACACTTATTGATTTAATTATGTTGAACCATCTTTATATCCCCGGAATGAATCCAACTTGATAATGTTATATGACTTGATGAATACATTATTGAATTTGGTTTGTAGTACTTTATTAAGAATATATGCATCAATATCATTAAATATTTATTTTATTTTTTTTGGTGTGGTCTTCATCTTGCTTTGGAATCACAGTAATATTGGCATCAGAAAATTGCCATCTTGAAATTTTTTGAATAGTTTAAGAAGGACTTGTACTAATTCTTCTGTGAATTTTTTGTAGTATTCACTGGTCCAGTGCTTTTGGGGGGGATTGTTATTTTTATTTTGTTTCTTGTAATTGATAGGTTAGTTATTTCTAGTTCTTCTTTATTTAGTTTTGAAATGTTTTATTCCTGAAAGCTGTCCATACAATATTATCCAATTTGTTGCTGCATAGTTGTGCGTAAAATTCTCATAATCCTAATTATTTCTGCTCTGTTTTGAATAATACTCTTTCATCTACGATTGTATTTATTTGTGTTTATTGTCTCCTCTTTTTTTTGAGTTTGGCTAATGGCCTACATTACTCATTGTTTAGAAAACATAGTTTTTTGTTTCCTACATCTTTGGGATAGTCTTTTGATATCTATTTTCATTGATTTCTACCCTAAGCTTTAAATATTTCCTTGCTCACATTGGATTTGGATTTCTTTTTTCCTCTTCATTTTCTAGTTTCTTCAGGTGAAGGTTTAGGTCTTTCATTTAAGATTCTTTTTGTTTTATGAGGTAGGATGGTATTACTATACATTTCCTTCTTATTACTGCTTATGCTGCATCCCACAGATTGTGATATGTTCTAGCTTCCTTTTTCATTTAATGCCAAATATTTATTAATTTAATCACTAATTTCCTCTTTCACAATGGTTATTTAGTAAAATGCTCCTTTTTCTCCACTCTTTTGCCATTCCTCTCTCCTTCTCCTTTTGGTTATTCTCTGGTTTGCTGTCGTGATATGAAAATGTGTTAGGTATATTATTTATACCTTTGGAAATTTATTAGGACTTGCTTTGTGTCCCAATATATGCTCTATCCTTTAGAATGCTCCACAAATACTTGATAATAATGTGTAGTCTGTATATTCAAGTGAAGTACACTGCGTATGGCTGTTAAGGCCAGATCTTCTATTTTGTTGTTTAAGATCATTTTATTGATTCTCTGTCTAGGTAATCTGCCTTTTTCTGAAAGAGAAATCTTAATGTTCCCTACTATCATTGTGCTGCTGTCAGTAAATCTACATCTGTTAAGAATTTGCTTGACATATAAGGGTGCTTTGTTATTAGGTGTATATGCATTAATATGTGTTGTCCTGCAGTATTGATCTTTTTATCATTACATAATGTCCATCTTTATAATACCTTAACTTCTTTAGTTGAAAGACCACTTATCTGAGATGAGTATGGCAGTTCCTGCTCTTTTAGATTCACCATTACTTTAGAGTCCATCAATTCACTTTAAATCTTGTTTGTCTGTTGATTGTAGATGAGTTTCTTGCAGTCTTTTTAAAATAAATTTGTCCAATCTGTGTCTTTTAATTGGTGAGTTCAGTCAATTTGCATTTAAAGTGATTATTGATATATGAGAACTTGCTAGTGCCATTTTTCTTTTTATTTGCTATTCTTTTCTGTTTATCTATTAGTTATTTTGTTTAGATTTATGTAAAGTTTCTTATCTTTGGTTTAGATAGTAGCGTGCCTTTTAAAATTTCTTGAAAAGGAAGTCTTGTGATGGCACACTCGGCTTTTATTTTAAACCTTTATTTCTCCCTCAAATTTCAGAAAGAGTTTTGCAGGATAGAGTATTCTTGGCTGGCATATTTTACTTGAAGTATTTTGAAAACGCCATCCCTTACTCTTCTACCCATAGAGTTTCTGCTGAGAAAGCTGAGAAAGCTGATGTGACCTTAATGTATTAACTGCCTTTTTCCTCACTAATTACCTTTAAAGTTCTTTTTTGTCTTTGACTTTTGAGAGCTTCACATTTTTATGTCTTGGTGTGGTTTGTTTTTGCAGATATATAATTGAGTGTTCTGTTGCCTTCATTGACTTATATGTTCATTTACTTCACTTGATTTGGAAAGTTTTTAGGAATTATTTCTTTGAATATGCTATCTGTTCCTTCTATCTCTTCACCTTCCAGCATACCTAGTATTTTCATGCTGTCCTTCCTAATGGTGTCTGAAAATTCTCTCAGTGTTTTTTTCTTACTTTTTCATTTAATTTATTTTTCTTCTTTCTTCTACCATCTTTGAGCTTAACTATCCCCTAGATCAGTATTCCTTTCCTCTGTTGAGTAATTCTATTCTTCATTAATTACCAACTTTGCATCCTGTATCTCTTTTAATTCTCTCTGTAGAACTTTAATTTCTGTCTTATGCTCTTTGATTCTGCTTTTGAGGACACTGGCTCATTTTTCTGAATTTTCTTTTAACTCTCCTTATTTATGATTGTAGCTTTGAATTCTTTATCAGTTAAAAAGAATCAACCTTCCATGTCTTCAAAATTGGTTACTTGGGAGCTGCCATTTAATTGTGTTCCGTTTCTTGAAGTTTCAAGGTATGTTGTGTTGTTTTTTCCCCATGGTACGAGTTCTTGTATATAAGCCACTATTTTTGGTTTTTGGCAAAGTGCACTCGTTTTATTTTACATTTTGTATCCTTTTAGGTTTACAAAGTTTTTTTTTGCTGTATCTGGGAGTGAAAATGTCTAGTGTGTGCGGGAAGGGTCCAAAGGGCTGAGCTCCTGTTGTTGGTTAGAGTAGATGCGGGTCCTCCACCCGCTATGGCCAAAGCAGTGACGGTGGAAATCCCAGCTGAAACAGTAAGAAGAGCAAATGTCAGTACATTCCTTTGCTAGGTACAAATAAGTGCCCTACTTGGAAATAAAACAGAGAAATGTGACACACTGTGAGTCGAACGGAAAACCAGTTAAAGTTTGTCTCCCAGAAGAAGACAGAAATAGTGACATGCCCACGCTCCTCCTTACCACTTCCAACTCTGGGCTTCAGGATGGTCTCAAAGGTCACCCAGCATGCTGCTCTCAAACATGGGGTTTGGTGATCCATTTCCAGCCCAGGCAGAGGTACAGAGCCCAGGTGCTGGGTGCCAGTGGCCATGGTGGGGGCACACAGATCATACAGCTGGGGAGGATTGCTGATGCTTGACCTACTCTAAGGTATGAGAGCTGATCCTGCATGTGCCTTCTGTCCCCAGAGGCCTTGACATGGTGTTTGCCTGAGTGGTTCAGTGTGATGGAAGAGGAAGGAAGGGCCCCTTCGGGTTCTGTAGAAACTCCTTCCTTCCCTGCTCAGAGTCAGGAGAAGGCTCCTGACATGCCTGGACATAGACAGCACCCCTAGTCTGGTCTTTGGTTTCCAGTCTTTTCTAGCAGACACTCCCTGGCCTAAGAAACTGACCTTGCTTAGTTCTGACTTGGAGCCTCTCCTGTGATTTTCTATGGGTTTTAGGAATTTTGGCAGTAGGAGGACATGGACAGCTACTGGACTACTTAGGGGGACTTTGGCAGCCAGCACTGAGGGAGGAGCTGATGCAGACACTGGGAGGAAGCCCAATAGACTGAGGGCTGGATACACATCCAGGTTGGGGGTTTATAAAGAGCCTCCTCTTACTAGTTTTCCCGTTTTTTGGACATTTCAGTGGGAAATTCTGGGAAAGTGTGGGAGGTACAGGGTACACATTCACAGAGGTGGCAGCCCCTGTGCAGGTGGCCAAATGCAGTTGGTCCTGTGCTCTGACAGTTTGGTCAGTGGGCTCTGGGTCAGCAGGTGTCCAAGCTGGAGTTGGAGTGTTGCAGAACTTCTAAGATCCCAGCACGTACTGGGACCCTGAGTAATAGAAATACAGAACTTACTCAGAGGACACAAGCAAAACAAATACACACACACACACACACAAAACATATTATTTTGTGTTTTGACAAAGGTGTAAAATGGTAATTGAAATGTAGCCTATTGCTCTGGTGCCAATCTACTGATAATTTTTACAAAAGGGAATATGAATGTTCAGAAGGGTGAAGCTATAAAGAGAGATGAGAAATTTGAGAAAACACTTTGAAAGTGTGTTCTGCTGTATTTGTTGTGCTCTTAAGATTAAAGGGTGGAATCTTAGAGGCCATGGTGAAATTCTGTAATTATATATGTGGAGGTCATTACTAATTTTGTGGGAACAGATTAGTTTTCCTTCAAGTGAGTTTTGAAGAGTTATGTGGAAAGATTCAGGGAAGGATTTGGAGAAAATCATTGTATTACACATGAACAGAGGCAATGAAGAAAACTCTGAAGAGATGGAAAAATGAGTCAAATCATGGAAATGAATGTCATGAAAGACTCCCTAGCTAATTTGAATTAGGTGGAAAATATTACTTTAGTGCACCTGTAAACAATTCAGAACAAATATGAAAACATCATTAGATTTTGAACTTAAAGATCTTTGGTGACCTAAAGGAAGAGATCTGGGTTTTCTCCTAGGAGATGGGGGTCTGTGCAAATAATTTACATGTGAGATATAAAGAAATAGAAACAAAGGGTTCCTTAGAGAAATGGAGGATATGGAAATAACATGAGTAATTTCTAGATCTTGGGAATTTTGTTTTTATTCAGAATATAGAAGGAAAGATGAGAGGAATTAAAAAAACTTAGTCTGAGAGTAAGAAAGATACTGAAGGGCACAAAAACTGGTGGCATCAAGAACCTAAAAGGAGAATAAAAAACTTAAAAAAGTAATTTTCTCTTTGAAAATGAAAATAATAGATCATCATGTAATATATATATATTTCAGTTTTTCATGAAATATTGAGGATAATCTTCAGTGGAGGACAGGAAAATAGGGAAGTGTTGTAAGGCAAAGGTTAGGTCAGGCAGGTGGAAAGAGTTGAAAAGGTTTTTAGAGAAGACACTGGTAATGGTGTGTGAAAGCACTGAAGGAAAATAACAACTGACCATTGTTTCTCACAGATACTTGATTACATAACTCACGGTTTGTTACTCTATGGATACAAAATAGAAACAAGTACAGCATTTCATTTTCAGGCAAATAGATGAGGAATCAATACACAAAGTCACTGCATGCAGGGAGGTCTAAAGCAAGAATATTGTAACATATGCATTAAATGACAACAAATTCAATGATAATCATGGGAGTCTTTTGGAGGACTAGAACTTAAAAAGAGTTATAGGATGATGTTTAGAGAAGTTATGGAACATTAAGTTTGATTTAAGCAATAAAATAGTAACCCCTTCCTTCATCTCTCCCTCCTTCCCACCTCGCCTTCCTTCCTTCCTTCCTTTTGATATGGGCATATTGACAGGACAGTACAGACACAGGATTAAATCCACTGAAACTATTGCTTAGAGTAACAAACTAGCTCTCTTTTTCCCAGGACAAAGTCTTCATGTAATCAGATCACTTCTGGGCCATTTCTAGGGAGATTTGTGTTTTGGCTGAGCAATTTGTAGTATTCCAGAAGACATTAGAAATTGATTGAAGGTTTTTGAAATTCTGGACCATTTAACTAATGTGATGTTTTGCATTATCATAGAGACATGAAGTACACATTGGAAAGTTGTGGGTAGCCCAGGAAAGAAGCTCTCAAGACTTTGTTAAATTCCAGTAAGTACTATGATTACCAGGATATTCCCCAGTTTTAACTCAGTATATGTTCATATATTCCTACCATTTTTTTCCCTGCTGTCTTCAGTGGATTTGATTTAGGTCCTAATTTTTAATCTTCTTTTTAGATTCTATCTGTTTCTCTTGGTGTTAGTTGGTTTTCCATTGCTATTTTGTATGTGCTGTCCTGCTCTCTAACTAGATTCAGAGTTGACCTGCACATTGTAGTCTCACCAGAGAGAATTCCAATGTCTGTTGGCCTGTGTCATTCCTAATGGAACAATCACATTCTATAATATTTTCTAAGCTTAATGCTTACTGATATTTGTTGACATTTTAAGTTCAATAAAATATTTGTCTCTTTTGTTGGTGTTATGACTAATAGATGAGCATATTAAATTTGATGTGTTTTTATTTATGAGTAGAAGAGAAGGATAGTATCTCTAATAATGGCAAGTTTCTTATCATTTTACAAAGCTATTAATTTTCAATGTCTTCAAAATCAGGGTCAGAAAATCATATATATTAGTTGGAACTAAATAGGCCTGTTGAAGACAACATTGAATTCAAGAATACATATTTTGAAATTAAATTTATATATAGTTAAAAGTACACATTGACTTTATTCTGCTCTCAATTCAATTCATTTAGTCTTTCAATTTGTGATATATTGACAAATAGTCAAATATATTTCAAGATGGCATGACAAAAATCACTCAGCAAATATCACTAAAACCTTAAAAAACTATTTGAGAGAACTATTTTTCAAATTCCGATTGCAGGAATTCCATCAGTGATGCCTGAAGGTAGTCTATAAAGTAATTCAGGGGGCCACATAGATCCCCATTTCATTTTTTTAGAGAGTTTATTACATAATTATCATGTGGAAATATTTGTCATTTATATCAGCGAAAAAGGATTCACTAGGTTATTTGTGGTTAACATTTCAAACATAATAATTAATGGCATTTTTCCCCTGCTGATAATTGTTTAATCATGCAAAATCTACAGGAAGCTGATGTTTTCCATAGTGAAGGCTAGTAAGACATCTGAGCAAAAATAAAAAGGAGTTGATTTTTCTTTTGATGTTAATGACTACTTAACTTTCAAACAACTTAAATGCAGGTGAATGTATAGATTATTCTTAATTTCAAAGGAAGATTGTAAGGCTAATTTTGCTGTAAGGCAGAAATTCATTGAAACAAGATTTTAAATATAAAGGCATTCTTAATATACTTCTGTTTATTCCAAGGTATAATATACTTGAATATGATTATATCCAGTGGAATTATTCTAAGAATATTAAAATATGTAACTGTTAAAACAGGTTTATAACCATATATTTGCTTATAATATATGTAGTTACTTAACTACATATTAGATTTAGAACTTAATCATTACAGAATGTGAAACCATTTGCATTTTATTTAATTCCATTAAAATTTAAGTTTACACTATAACTTTTAACTCAGATCCCAATGATTTTCAGAATCCATAAATTTCAAAGCTGAAATTTTTTCTTGTATTTTGAAGGTAAATTTATATATGAATTGTTTCATCTCTGACACATAAGCACATTCATTCAAAAATATACATGCACATAATAACATAAAAAAATCTTTAAATAAAATATTCCAAATGTGAACATTATCTTTTGATGATAGATTTTGGGTGATTCATAGCTTCTTCTTTACTGTAATAGACAGACTATGACTTTGGGGACCATTTTAAAATTAGAGGTTAATATAACTATCATTAGTTTGAGAAACATAAATGCTACAATCCCACCATATGTGATGTGTAATTTAACAATAATTTTGTAATATAGTTTGACAATAATTTTAATAATTTTGGCACATTGCTTTTAACTTGCGCTTGAAATAAATATCTGAGTGCATTTTACAAATTTTTAAGAGTAGGGAAGACAGGCAGGAATGTAGCACACAGTCAGGAAGGGAGAGGAGGGAAAATCATATTTATTGATTTGTTTTGCTTTTTCCCCTCACCCCGCATGTTGAACTTGGGTCACAAAGTGGGGTCACGAACTCAGGTTCTTGGGTTTTATTTGTTCTGCAACCCAGACATGTCTGAATACCTGAGCCACGAGTCCATGTCTGTATTTTGCTATTAAATAATGCTAAGAAATATGTTGTTTTTAGAGCAGCCTAGGAACAATCCAGAATAGCAGCAAACATGGTAAAGAAATTATATTCTACATAAGACCTAGAAACCCTTTACATGTTTAAAAATTTTTGAGATTTCTTCAAGGAACTTTTGTTTACATAGGTTATATGTATGGCTATTTATCATAGATAAAAATGCAGTGCATTTTAAGAAAGATGAATCCATTTGACAATAACAGTGTAAACACATTGCAATTCAACATGTGTAATACACTTTTTCTGAAACAAAAATATAGAAATAAATGGACATTGCAGTTATGTCAATACCTTTAATGAATTTGTTAAGGAGAAAACAATTGTCTTTTATGCTTCTGAATTTAATTTGTTGTTAATGGTATTTTGTTTGAAGTATAAGCGGAAAACTTAGTCAAATACGTAGTTGGAATAATGAAAAAATTTATTTTTTTCATATTATGTGTATAGTCTGTTTTACTATTACACTCAATCTCAGCATGTAGTACTTTATTAAATATTGGTCACACTGTGTAATCTAAAAACATCAACAGTTTTAATTTCTTTAAAATTACCCTGTATCTTTTGGAAACTTTCTAAATGGAGTCTAAGTTTCGCTTTTAAAAATTAACTGTATTATCAGCAATGATGAAACAATCCCAAGCATGTTGTGATTGTATTTTAATGGTTTATTTGGCTTGTAACTTGTTTTCTAAAACATGGCAGCAATGCTCAAAATCCTGACCTGATTTCCTGAAGATTTAGGGAAACCATTTGCTGCAACAATTTGGGTGAAACTATTTGTTTTTTAACATTAAAAAATAAACTATAGTCATGAACAGCAGAGGAACAAAATAGTTTCTATCAGTAATTCTTCTCTCTCTCTATTTCTCTGCCCCATTAAATTCATCCATAAATTTTTTGATCCCAAATTTCAAAGCAATGCTTATTTTAGAAAACTTAGAAATACAAATATCAATTATTGAAGTGACTTTCCTTTCTCCATTGTATACTTTTGGGTCCTTTATAATTGATTAACTGATTGTATGCACAAGTCAGTTTCTTGTGATTCAATCCTATTCCACTGAACATGACCTCTTTTATTAGTCCAGCACTATACCATTTGATCATTATTGCTCTGTAATATATTTCAACACCTGGGAATTTAATCTCTCCAGATTTGGGCTTTTATCTAATAACTGCTTTGGCTGTTCAGGGTTTTTCTGTTTCATACAAATTACAAGACTTTTTGTTTTATTTCCTGAAAATAAGCCCATGGGATTTTAATCGGAATTCCGTTGAATCTACATGTTGCTTTGGGTAAGATGGTCATTTTACTGCTATTGATTCAACTCAGTTTTGAGAAGGGGATGTTTGTATTTCTTTGTGTCTCCCTCTGTATCTTTTAAGATGGATTTATAATTTTCATTGTACACATTTTTGTTTCCTTTATTAGGTATATTCCTAGACAGTTTATTTTTTAACTTCTATTTTAAGCAGTGTTATTTTTGTGGTTTCATTTCCTTGTAGCATGATATTTGTGTATAGCATGACAGTGGGTATTTGTGCATTGATTTTTACCTTGCCACTTTACTGTATTGTATTGATGAGTTCTGGAAATTTTATGACAAATTTTATAGGGTTTTCAATTTGAATAATCATATTATCTGCAAATAATGATAGTTTTACTTCTTCCTTTCCAATTTTGATTCCTTTTATTTCCTTTTCTTGCCTAATTGCTCCGAATACGACTTCCAGTACAATGTTAAATAGCAGTGGTGATAGTGGACAACCTTGCCTTATTCCAGACCTTTGGGGAAATGTTTTCAATTTTTTGCCATTGACTATGATTTTGGATGTGGTTTTTTGGTATATGGCCTTTATTATGTTGAGGCATGTCACTTCTAATATCATTTATGCTGGGTTTTTATTATAAATGGATGTTGGATCTTGTCAAATGCTTTCTATGCATCTTTTGATATGATCATGTGACTTTTCTCTTTGCTCTTGTGGTTTGTGACATTAATTTTACTTTTTAATGATTTGTTGAATTTGTTTTGCTAATATTTTGGTGAAAACTTTTTTCATGTATGTTAATTAGTTATTGGTCTGTAATTTTCTTTCTTTGTGATTATCAGCTTTTGTTACCAGTATAATGTTAACTGCAGAAAAAGTATTTAGAAGAGTTCCAAGTTCTTGAATATTTTGGAAGAACTGCAGAAGAATAGGTGTCAATTCTCTGAATGTTATGTATAATTCATTAAAGAAGTCATCTAATCTTGGACATTTATTTTTTTGGAGAGATTTTGTTTGCTTCAATTTCTTTGCTTTTCTCTAATCTGTCCGGGTTTTCTGATTATTCCAGGTTCTATCTTGGTAGACCATATTTTTCTAAAAATCTGTCCATGTCCGTTTTGTTGGCATAGAGCTGTTCATAGTAGTCCCTTAGGATGCTTTCAATTTCTTTTTTAATGATTGTAACTTCTCCCCTTTCATTTCTCATTCTAGGTATGAGAGCTTTCTCATTTTTTTCTTTGTGAGTATGACCAAAGGGTTTTCAATTTTGTTTACATTTTCAAAGTACTAACTTTTGGTATCATTGATCTTCTGGATTGTGTTTTTATTTTCTATTTCATTAATTTCTCCTCAAATTGTGATTATTTCACTTTTGCTGACTTTTGGCTTTAACTGTTCTTCTTTATCTAGTTGTTTTAAAAGTAAAGTTAGGTTGCTTATTTACATTTTTCTTTTTTTGTGATGTGTGCCTGCATTGCAATGAACTTTCCTCTTAGTACTGCTTTTGTTGAATTCTACATTCCGATAGCTTGTGTCTTCATTCTCATTTGTCTCGAAATATTTTAAGTTCCTTTTGATTTCCTCCTTTACCCGAATCTTTTAAAAGCATATCATTCAGTTTCCAATTGATTTCCAATTAATTTGAAGTTTTCTAGCTTTTTGTACGGTTGATTTCTATTTTTAAGCCATTGTGATCTGAGAAGATGCTTGGTATGATTTGTCTTTGTACATTTGTTGATAGATTTTTTGTGTCCCAACATATGATCTATCCTTGAGAATGTGGCATGCGTGCTTCAGAAGTAAAATATGTAGTCTTTTGAGTGAATTGTTTGGTATATTTCTATTAGATCTATCCATTCCAGATGGACATTTAAAGCAGCTATCTCGCAACCTGGTTGATGTGCCCGTTTTTGATCCATTTAGCCACGCTGCATCGTTTGTCTGGTAATTTCAGTCCTTTAACATTTAGGACAATTATTGAGCTGCTTAGTGTCATTTTGTAATTTACCTTCTGAATGTTGCTCCAGACAATGTTTTTGTTCTTCTCTTTCTTTTCTTAGGTCAAATGAGTGCAGTTTTGTTTTGACTGTTTTCCCTTTTTGTTTTGTTTGTTTTTGCTTCTTCCCTGGGGATGTATTTTGAGGTTAACCTGAAGTTAGCATTATCTGTTGTATGTTTGCTTCCTACTTTTATTTGAAAGTATTATAATTATCGCTCACTATAATTATTCACATTTTTGTTCTCTTTTCTTCCTCTCACTTTTTATATTTGCTGTCTTACTGCTTTTCTGTGATGTTTCTTATGTTTCATAGAGCACCCTTTAATATGTTTTGCAAAGCTGATTTTGTAGTGATGAATTCCTTTAACTTTTGCTTATCAGAAAAGCTATTTATTATTTCATTTCTTAATGATAATCTCACAGGGCTCAATATCCTAGGCTGAAAAATACTTTTCTCCGGCACTTAGAATGTATCATGCCATTTCCTTCTGACCTGTAGCGTTTCAGTTGAGAAATTCACTGACAATCTTATGGGGTTCGTCTGCATTTGACACTTTTTACTCTGACTCTTTTATGTTTCCTTCTTTATCTTGTATTTTTGACATTTTGATCACAATGAGCATAGGTGTATTTCTGTTTGGGTTCATTTCCTTAGGGACACTTTGAACTTCCTGGGTCTGGATGCTTGCTTCATTCTTAGGGTTTAAGAAGTTCTCATCTATTATTACTTCAAATAATTTCTTCCCTCTTTTCTCCCTCTTCTTATGGGACCCTTACGATGCAAATATTGTTTCTTCTGATTTTAACCCGAAGGTTGTGAATGCTATCTTCCTTTCTTTGCATTTTTAATCTCTTTGGTGGTTTGCTTTATTGATTCTTCTGCCCTGTCTTCCAAATCACTGATTCTTTTGGAATATTATGCACCCTACTATTGAGTGCTTCATTTGAATTCTTTAGTTTAGTTATCGTATTCTTCACTTTGATAAATTGTTTCATTTCTTCTCTTTCTTCTTTTAATGTTTTATTTTTATTTTTTTCTATTGCTTCCTGGATTCCCAAGAGTATGTTAATCACTGTTACCTTAAGTTCATCTTCAGCCAATTTACATACATCTGCTGTATTCATATTTTCCCCTGGGTTTTTTATTTAATCCATAATTTCATGTATATTTCTCTGTGACTTTTCTCATTTTGGAATTCTATATATAATTCTAAGTGCCAGGCTTTCCTGCAGTCATGGTGCAGTATAGGGTGATCATGTTTCTTCTGTGCTAGAAATTTCAATAAGGCTGCAGTTCTGCCTCTACCCATAGCTTTGTGCAAGCTTGTAGCATCTGGGTTTAATGCATTGAGGGACACTACCTTCTTCCTGTAATCTCAGGGGTGGGCTATCTAGTTGATGGGATATTCTGTGGGTGGATCCTGAGGTTCCAAGGTGAAATGGTGGTGGGAGGGACTGTGGGTGGGTAATTTACCTAAATGCCTTCCAGTTATGGTGGTGACCATTGCAATTTCGCCATGCAGGGTCCAGTTCAGTACCCAGGGTGCTGGCCCTCCTTCCATCCCATGCCAAGTTCTTACCTCTTAGTTCCAGCCCCAGTGGACATTCTCCTAGCTCCCTCTTCACTGGGTCTTCAACCTTTTCGCGTCCTCCCTCAAACCACCCTACCTTTAGCCATTTTGCAGAGTCCCAAATCTGTGGTTTGGCTGCATACCATACAGGAGATTTTTGTTTACCCTTTGTCAGTATGCACTCTTTCTCTGGAGCCATAGCACCTGATGTTCCTCAGTATTTCACTCTGGAAAATAGGTGAGTTTTTCATAGCTCTGGAGGGCAGGGGGGGATTTAATCTTCCTTCCAGTTTGCCACCTTCCTTCTCCAGATGTCTACTTTAATTAAGGAAAAGGTGAAACGGTTTGAAGTACTCCTTTTGCTCTGGAGTTGTTCTCCATTTTCCTGGGTTTCTTATTGGTATAAGAATGTAGAAGAAATCAGTTCTGATAAGCTTAGGTTTTATTATTCTGTTAGATTTGATTACCTTCACAGGCTATACCAAGATTCTACAAAACCTGCCAGAGTCAGAGAATGGCACACAGGGTGCTGCAAGGTACTAGTTGTCTTCTCTCACTTATCAGAAATTAGGAACTCCGCCCCATATCCAATGGGGAGGTGTCAAAGAAATAATATTCGGACACGCATTGGTGGTCTAACAGATAAATCCACTGCCTGTGGCAGGCACGGTCCACGTGTATCTTAAAGACCTGGGTTCATGACACAAAGTCAGAGGGATTAACCAAGATTAGCAATAAATGAAATAAATAGAATGCCTCCTCCTCCTCTTAGAGCCTTCCTACCTATTCTTTTCCCTTTCTTTCTGCATCTTTCCTTCAAAGAAAGGAATGGAGAGATTGAGGGAGGGAGGGAATTAATGGGGACTATTGCGGTGTTAAGAGGATTTTGGGTTTGAGTAGTTATGGTTAAAGTCAAAATATGACCCAGATATATCTAAGATACTTTTCTCTGTAATATCTAGGCAACAATGAGGGAGTGGTAAAAAGTACTGCTATTCCTTCAGTCAAGTAGTTACCAGTGCAGACAAGTTGAGAATAGTAACTCCCCACTCTACCTAGAAGCGATGACTAATTTTTACCTAGGATATTAGCGGAGACCCTGTGGGAAATCTGGGTTTCTCCATCACCTTAATTTACTAAGGAAGCACTTCTTTTCCCAAGCTTGAGCAGCATCAAAATAAGTTACTAAATTACATGTTTTAAATGAAATCCAGAATCACATAACATGTTATTCAAAATAACCAGGTATCTATTGAAACATTTTATGCTAATAACCAGGAAGATAGCAAAGTAAATAAAACTGTTAAATAAATTAAAAAGTGAAATTATAAGGAAAAGATGATAGAATTTCCTGATAAAAATTTGTCAATAGCAATCAAAAATATATATTAAGTGTTTATGAAAACACAATTATGAACACTAAAATTTTACATCATGTTACTATCCTATGATTACTATTTCATTCTATATATAAACTTTAAAACAAATTAATCTTTATGTATACTTGATTTCCAGTATTCTTTAAATTTATCAAGTAATTTATTTCTATTATGCTTGTTGGTGAGTTGTCATTTATCTCTATTCCTTCTCACGTTAATATATTTTCTTGGAAAATGTTGTTTTTGTCTGAAGAAATCACTTTAGAATCTTTTAGTTGATAGGATAATGGTCCTCAAAAGATTTCTGATTTACGATAAATATAATACGCTGCATTATATTTTATTACCTTAAACATAATTAAGGTTGATATCTATTTGAACTTTGATATATTTGCATTTATGTTGGGTATGTCGGTGGTCTCAACTTATCACAAATGTCCTTTGATGTGGAAAAAAAGAAGAAAAATAATATTTTAACAGGCAATATATGAGAGACAAGATCATATTTTGGTGAATATAAACAATATGAAAAATGCCTTTTATATTTATTTCCTCTAAGCAGTGACAGTCCAGATAATAAGGTTCATTATGATTTCAAATTTCCATTTTTGAAGTCTTCTTCTACTTGAGCATTTTCATTTGCTATGTCTGTATTGAAGGTCTGTGTTGAAGGTCTGTGTTGATGATTACTTCAAATTTTTCAAATTAATATATATTTATCATTTTACTGAGGTAAGTTGATTCAGTATGAAATTAACCAAATCAAAATATACAATTCAGTGACATTTATGCTTTCACAATGTATTATCTTTATCTAATCACTTTAAATGATCACACCAAGTAGCAATTTCACCATTAGCAGTGAGTGCCTAACAAAACTAATCTGCTTTGTAGCATATATGTGTGCACGATTTCTGGATACTTCACATAAAATCATACAATACTTGGTTTTGGGTATCAGACTTCACTTATTCACCATGTGGTTTATTAGTTGCATCCACACTGTAGCATATATCAGTATTACATTTGACTTTTTGGGGAAAAATGTATTCATTTAATAGATATACTACAATGTGATGATACAGTTATCAAGTGATAGTCATTGGGTTTTTTTCTACCTGTTGGCTATTGTGAACAGTGCTGTTATGCACATTCTTAAAAAAGTTTTTAAGTATCTGTTTTCAATGTTTCAGGATATACAACTAGAGTATAATTGCTGGTAAACAGAGTACCTATTTGTTTAATGTTATAAGAAGCTGTCATTTTAATTTCCACAGTGACTATAGCATTTTAAACTCCACCAGATGTTTAATAAGGTTAAAATTTAGTAACATCCTTACCAAAGGCTTTTTAGTATTTAAAAAAATTTGCACTAATTTAAGTGAGTATGAGTATAAGGATTTTTCTCATGGTTTGGATTGCATTTCTCTAGTGACTATTGATTTTAAGTATCTTTTAATGTGCTATAACAAATTGTGTAAAATTTTGGAGAAATGTCTATTCAAGCTTTTTTGTTGTGATACATAAATTCTTAATATATTCTGGTTAGTAGAATTTATTAGATGTATCATTTCTGGTACTCTTTCAATGCTGTATGTTTACTTTTTAACTTTTTAAATTGTGCCTACTGATGTTTCTAAATTCAATTTTGGTAACATCCAGTTTATTGAGTTTTTTCTCGTATGCTTTCTCTTATGCTTTATGCTTTAAAAAATCATTGACAATTTTCTTTGAAGCAGAACATTATGAATTCATTCATATTATTAAATGAAAGGAAATATTTTAATCAATAAATTAGATATATTGACTAATAGCAACATATATATATTTCTATTGTTTATTTGGATTGTGTAGTTATCTCCATTTTTGTTATTATTTGACCTTGTTTTTTTTCTGGATTATGTACCATAACTCTTACCTTAATTCTTAATTCATTTCTGTCTGCATCAAGATGCTCTAATATTGATCCCCAACTCTAGTTTTGAGGTACAATTGACATATAACATTACATAATTTCAGGTGTACTAAATGAATTTTTATATATTTTGAAAATGAGCACTACAGTAAGTCTAGCTTAACATTTGTAGAAAACATGTAAGTTACAATAAGTTTTCCTTGGATTGAGAACTTTTAAAATTTACTCTCTTTGGACTTTCAAATGTGCAGCATAATATGATTAATTATAGTCACCATACTACCATAAATATGGCTTACGTATTTTATAACAGGAAGCTTGTAACTTTGAAGGTGCCCTTCACCCATTTTGCCACATGTAGAAAATATCAATTTGTTCTCTGTATCTACAAGATCATTTTTGTTTTTGATGCCATATAATGAGATCATAAGGTATATTTCTTTCTTTGTCTTATTTCATTTAGCATGCCTTTAATGTACATCCATGCTGTACAGATGAAAATGGTAGAAAATCTTTTTATATGGCAAAATACTTTTCCTTTATATAATAGAATATATATGTATGTGTAATTTTCCATGTCATACTCATCCTACAAGCATACCCTTATGTTTGTGTCATTTAATGTCCAATCTCATTGATCTTCATAAAGCAATCCATGCCAAGATTTTTAAGCTTGCAGTTATATTTCATCACCAGTTCTAACTAGTTGAAAAGATGAAGAGCCATAACATATGAATGGCTTTAAGAACTTATCAGAAGTAACTGAAAAATAATTCATGATCTACAAACAATAGGTCTTGTGTCAAGCAACTGTGAATCTGGCCTTTATGTTTAAGCTTGTTAATCAAGTGATCATCAGGACCACCAAGAACAGCTCATTCTTAAAATTCAATTATTTCTGAATTTTTCTCATCAGCCAAATATGATTTTTCTAAATTATGTGCTTATAAATGCTATCAATAGGCCTAGGTTTTATGCTATTTTTATTAGCAATAATTCAAATATATTTTAGTTTATTCTTAAGAATGAGGAGTAAAAACATTTCTTTCCTGAAAATTTCTTTGCTTGTCACTTGTGAGTTCATATGAACATGTCCTCTCATTTAGAAACATGTATTATTTAAAGACTGAAACATAATTCATACTGTGCTTATTATGAGTTAATGAAGCAAATGCATTTATAAGTTTGGAAAAAAAGAACATATAATTAGAATCACCTAACTGGTAAATCCATGAAAATAAATTATTTATGCAAATTTTCAGTATACCACTATGAATTTATATTATGGAGAAAAACAGAAATGTGTATAATATATTATGACTTAATACTTAGATAATAAATGGTCATCACGTCATAATTTTAGACTTGAATATTTAATCATTTTAATTGTCATATGTATAAATACATGTATAATAAATTATATAGTATTAAATATTATTAATTGATCTATTAAAATATATATGTACTTCTACTTTGTTAGACAGAATCTGGTATTGTGGTTTAAAAGTTATCTCCATACTTGATTTTTCAAATTTCCTTTGAAACTATTTTATATTGTCTAAAATTTGATGGCTCACAAGTATGTTTAATCTGAAATGACTAGCCTAAATATCTTGGATTATATACTAATTTAAAAAGCATAATTGCTAGGGAAGCTTATTTATTTCACAAATTATAAATAGAAAGAATATTGAAAAATGTATAATATTTGTTAATCTAATCTCAAGGAAGTTAATTTTGTTTGAGCTGTCTAATGTAAAATTAAATTTAAATATCACTCAGACCACATTGGTATAAATATAAAATTCACTTCTATATGTAGTTGGAATGGCATTTTCTTAACATTATTTTCCTAAAAGCTTTTTTAATCTTTTTTTTCTAAGGCTGTAGATAAAAGAATTCAATAATGGAGGGACAATAATATAAAAAACAGATAGAATCATGTCCTGAATTGTATCAGAAGATACTGATGGCCTAAGGTACAGAGAACTGAGAAAAAGAGACACCACATGGATGTGAGAGACACAGGTGGAAAAGACTTTTCCACAATCTTTAATTGAATATTTGAGTACAGTAGAAAATATATGGACATAAGACATTGCAATGAAGATTAAACAGTCCCCACCAATTATAATGGCAGAAACAAAAATTAAGAAAATTGTGAAATGTATCAGAACAAGAAAGCCATTGCAGAGAAGGGATGTCACAGAAGAACAGATGAACCATGTTGGAATGACAGAATGGTAGATGAAATGTGTTGCCAGTGTGCACACCTGCATAGATGAAACCACTGAGTATGGAGGCCAGAGTCATATAGACACAAAATTTTTGATTCATCATAACTGGGTAGTGGAGGGGCTGACAGATGGCTGCATAAAGGTCACAAGCCATGATGGTGAGGAACAAAATTTCAACATATGTGCAGTAAAGGACCAGGAATATCTAAATTGCATACCCCACCATTGAAATGGCCCAGTTACTAGTGATAAAGTTGACAGAGGCATTGTGGACCATAACAGAATATAGCACATGTCTAAAATGGAGAGATTCCTGAGGAAGAAGTGCGTAAGTGTGTGAAGATTTCTGTCAAGTGTGGTCACAGTGATGATGAGAAGAGTCCCTAATAAGGTGAATAGATACAAAAGAAAAAACAACATGGAATGCGGGAACCCTAGTTCCCACTCATCAACAAAGCGCGTGAGGAGAAATTCAGTTACTATACTGCCAGCCTGTCACCAGAACCCTGTCCAGTCATCAGCAATGCAGACATGTCCTGTCCACCCTGTCCTAATGACCCATCTGATTGAACATAAGTCTACTCACAGCAAATCCTCCTCAGAGCTAGCTGCAGGAGTCAAATTGGTATGAAAATGATGACTGTACCCTCTATTGAAACATATTCCCAAACAGTTTGGTTGTATGCTCAGTAAAATAAAAAAACTCTTTTGATTTGGGAAAAATAATGGATGTTTATCTGGAAGTCTAAAGCATCAAGAAAAGGAAGGAAATTGAGGACAAATTAGACAGCCCCTCAGAGAAAACCAGTTCTGTGTGGGCTGCCCTTCTCTGTTCCAACTCTAACAGGGCCTCTGCCTCGGTATTCACATGGATAGCTGGTGGCCTGTCCCATTGCTCAGTCCATGCTCACCCCTTCTGTGGGCAGATTTTCTAAGCACATACCAGCTCAACTTCCTCTCTGCGATAGCTCCCTCCCTCACAGCCAGGGCACTGGACAACCCAGCACAAATGTCTCTCCATGGCTGACCCTCTAGGAGCACTGGGCAGCTTTATACTGACATGTCACAAAATCATCCAACAAAGAAACTGTGAGATGCACTGTAAGGCCTTGCAGTGTCACCGCAGCCTGAAGTCCACAGAGCAGCTCCAGGGGCCAGAGCTGAGGTTGTGCATTTCATTAGAGGTAATTCAGCACCCAGGCATCTGCTGCCCATAGAACACACTGGAGACACAACCTAGGAAATGGCAGCTTGCTGCTCCAGGCTGGCAAGGTTCTGTTTATGTGGCTTCCATGTACAAAGACTGTTATGGAGCACCATCGTCATGTGGAAAGGGTGGAAGCCTCTCTGTTTCCACCCACAGGATGATCTCCTTCTCTCCTTCTTTCTGGGACTCAGAGGTGGAACCAGTCACTTTTGATATTACCTGCCTCTTTGATCCAGTTGTGGTCTGGTATACAATCATTTCCATATCAGTACCATCACACTGGCTGTGATTACTAGAAATGGAAAACAGCTGTTTTTTCACCTTTTCCTCTCTTCTGTCCACAATTTTCCTCCTGAGTACAGGGTTCTGTGCAGGGCACAAGATAGGTTAGTTGTGTCCTGAGTGTCATGGTGCCAGGAACAGTTGCCTTGCAGGCACTACCCATATGCAACTTTCACAACAGGATTGGTCACACACATCCAGGCCGTTCCTGGTCAGGGCTTCACAGGGACCCCATGAGTGCAGGAAAGATCTTCTGCAGTCAGAAAAGAGCCAGAGTCTTTTTGTCCCTGATGTCCATACTGAGCCCTTTACCCTTCTCCACTGTGAAGTCTCCCCTCCGCTTTTTCAGGATAAGGAGGTAACCTCCTGAGGCTTCCTTGAGATCCTCCTGCCCAGATGGTCCTCAAGATCAATGGGCCAGAGAGCTGGCTTGAGTAGAATTCTGCTTTATTTTATTTTTTAAGGAAGTTAGGAATGAAGGTAGGGATGAAGGCAAGTAGGCAGGTAAGAAAAGAGAAGAGAGAAGCACTGTCTTTCATTTTTGTTTAGTTGTTTACATTAGTTGTTTCTCCTTGGACTTGTGACATGAACCCTGGTCCTTGGGATATACGCAAGACTTGTTTCTTAAAATGCTGTTGATCTAATCACTATGCCACAAGAGTCAGCCTAAGTTCCTACTTAATTCACGTCATCGTAATCTACTCTGCACCTCTACTAACACAGTTCCTCAGCAGCTGCATTGTCCTGAGGGTGCTGAGTCGATGGCTGCTGTGGTCATGGATTCTCAAGTGCTTTATCAGGCCATTTCAAATCAGAAAGTGATGTCTTTGCAGGATTTAGATGTGTGTAAGAATTGTTGGTGAAGACATGGGACCTAAGTTTGGCCATAACCCTGTGGGAAGTGTGAATCTCCTTGGTCACTGTTGGACCCCATCCTATGCATCATCAGCGGTTGGGTTGATGGTGTCCTAAGAAGGATCTGGTCCTGCACTGACAATGCCATGGGATCAAGAATGAGGCTTCTACCCTAGGAGTTTGGGAACATTTGGGAAACTAATTATCAACAGGCACCTCCAGGTCTTTCCTAGTTTCTAATGGTGACACTAAATGAAAGCACTAAGAAGGTGAGAGTGTGTCCTGAGTGTATTTCAACCCTGCTTCACCTCCATCCAGTGTTTAAATCATCATCCACTCACTGTGGTGAAGACGAACCCTGTATTGAGACAACAGACAGCGCCTGGGATCCAATGCCACCTGGGAACAAATTCATTCTTCCTGTGTCCCTTTATTAGGAGCCTTCAGTTCTCTGTGACCTGCTCAGCATTCATAGTCACTAAGGACAGGTGCCCTGCACACCTGGAGTGCCTAGCAGTGTTTTTATTCATCCACAATGAGGGTCATATGTTTTGTTTCCATCTACTATCATCCATTTGGGGGTGTGGCAACATTTCCAGTGGTCTTCTGATGAGGATTAGGGGATGTCCTCAGCTTACATAAGATGTGGGATCCAGGAGTTCTCCATCCACAGCTCTCTTGTGCGGTGACTCACTGCAGGATTTTATCTCTAGCTCACCTGGATTTTGGGGTCCCTGGGACTTCTATCTAAACTGGGTTGCATGTCCCAAGAGCCTAGACAACTGCTTGACAAGTGGGCAGGTATAACTTCAGTGACTGACTGAATTGATTATGCTGACCCTGAAGAGGAGGGATGGAGATTTTAGGATTGGAATATTTAGGTCACAAGGATTAGGTGGGGCACACTTTGCTCTTTTGCTGCAGCTCCACATAGATGTCCTTGAGCTTGATCAGTAGCATTTTGGTGAATTGCAGCTCGGCCAGCACATCTGCCTTGTTCCCCTTGCCTGGGCAACTTGTCCTCTTCTTGGACATGATTAGGGACCAAGGGTCCCCAGTGGACTCCAGCCTGGTGTCCCTGCCAATCTTAGTCAGTGGCCCTCCTGATCCCATCTACATATTCTCAGTCACCTGTGGGAAAGTGCACCAACAACAGGCCTGGCCATGGCCACTGCTGTCCTGGTGGAATCCCTGTAAGCACCCCCACCCAGACAGGATGATACCTAAATTGGTGTCTACTCCCACCCTGCCCTTGGGACTGAGATCCAGGACTTGAATACTCTAGGCAGTATATGGTGTGTTCATGATTTCTCAGCATATAGAGTTAAGACCAAGGTTCCTCCAGACACTCCTGAACTTCGCTGGAGAATTAAGCCCTCAGCCAAGCCTGTCCCTCCACCAGCCAGGTGACCTGGTCCCCCAGGACCAGAGGGTGTGGGGCTGGCCATTGAAGCACAGAGTCCCCTCCACTGGCTACGTGAGAGACCAATGTTCTCGTTTCCTCACCTGCACAAGGAGGTCCTGGACTATCCCTGTCCCCTGTCACACCCTTACCTGGCACAAAGTGAGAGCTGTCAAAAGAGCTGCCCTGCCAAACTGAAAGATTCCAAAAGGGACTCCAAGTCTGGGATGTCACCAGATAGCTCTCCACCTGTCAGTAGGGAGCTGGGCAGCACCATTTCTGGGCACCCTCTCTGCATGAGCCCTCATTCCTCTTCTCCTGATGCCCAGTGGAGACTCTTAGTGTCCCAGTAGAGTCATGAAATGTCACAATGCATGTGGGCAGCAATGTAGGAAGGAATCATGTTGCAAAGAAGAGGAGGGGACAGAGGTGGAGAGGAGCTGTCCCCTTCCCAGTCCTGGATGCCTGTAGACATTCGTGTTGGACAGTTGGTCATCTCTCATCTCTTGCGGGAACCTGTCAGCTCTCAGGGTAGTCTAGGAGCCCCATGGCGGGAGGAATGGAGCTTCACTTTGGCTCTCTATTCTGGGTTCATTTTACAGATCGCAAGAACAGGGATTCTGGGTCATGTTTGAAGTGCTTTAAATTTGTAGTGACAGTTACACAACTCTGTGAGTATACTAAAATCCCATGAAGTCACACTTTATGTGGGTGTTATACATTATTAAACTTGTTACCCCACAAAATGAAAGATAAATAAAGATTTTCAAATAGTAAAATTTGAGAGTATTACAGACAAAACCTTAAAAGAACATGAAGAATGAAAAATGACACCAAAAATGGAAGCTGAATCTACACAAGGAAATACCGTATAAATGGTAAAAATGAGGGAATATATAAGACTCTCAGTTTTAATCCTTGTAAAACAACATTGTGGCACAGCCTGTTAGAGTAATGGTTAGGTCAATTGCCTCTAAAGGAGGGAGGACCATAAACCACAAGATTAAATTCCTAATTGGGAGGCAATAACCAGTGTGAATAACTAAATAAAATAAATGCTTCTTCCAGTATGAGAGACAGAGGAGAGAGAGATTGAAAGAGATTTTTTGTACTTTAGCATTTACAACATTTCTAGAAGTCAAATATCTGTAAACATAGAGAAAATGGGAAGAAAAAATTCATAGATTATAAGTGAATTGGCATCATATCTAGAAGAACTGTGATAAACTAAAGGTTATGTTGAAAATCTAAAGCAAGCACTGAAACATAAATTTAGACTAACCAGTAAGTGAATACTAGGATTACAGTAGGACCAAAGTAATAATCCGGGAATGCTGTTGTAGAGTAGTGGTTGGTTCTTCTGTGTCTGACCAGATGTAATTGCATACATCCCAAAGAATCAGTTTCAACTCCTGAGACAGAAGAACAACCAAGATGAACAACTAAAATAAAATGTTTCTTTCTTCTCTCACTTCCAGCCTACCTGCATAGTTAGCTTAATTCTGGCCTATAATTTCTCATAACAAACAATAATAATAATAATAATAGTAACAATAATAATAATAATAAAACAAGACAAGGATAGAACTACTAGAAAACACAAGTGCAAAAAGCTAGATTTAAATCCAGTCGCATGAGTAAATAAATATAAACTGTAAAATGGTTAAACAATACTACTGAAAGAAAGAATTTTCCAGATTAGATTTTTTTCTGAATGGCAAACACCATATGCAACATACAAGAAACTCAATTTTAATATAAAGTTATAAATCAGTCAAAAATAAAAGGATGTAAGACTTATATGTTGCAAATGAATCAAAAGAAATCTAAACAGATTGTATTAATGTTAGACCACTTGGATTTTGTAGCAACCAACATATTAGGGATTAAAAGAAATGTTTGCATTATAACAATGCAGTGAGCAAACCAAGATGTGGCAAACTTAAATGTCTATGCATCAAATAACAGTTTCAAAAATACACATGACAGAAACCAATAAAAGTGGAAGTAGAAATAGAAATATTTTCAACTATAATTAGAGACTTCAGCATTCATTTCTCAATAAGAGATGAAGTATACTAAAAATTAGATAAGGATGTAAAATATTTCAACCACAATATCAACCAATGATTTCATTAATATGTAACACAGATCAATTCCAAAAAAGCAGAATATATATTATTCTCAAATGCACATCAAACACTCATCAGACCAAATCATGTGGCAATACAACAAATATCGAGCTAATATAACTGAAACTATCCAATGTTCTCTGTCCAAAAGTATGTAAAACTAAAAATACAAAATAGAAATGTATCTAAAAAGTTTAAGTATTTGTGAATTTAAAAGCACACACTTCTAATAAATGTATAGGTGAAAAGAAATATTGGAAAATATTATGAACTAGATTAACATAAAATCAAAATATATCCAAATTTGTGAACTAAAATTGAAGTAGTATACTGAGAAAAACTTATGGCAATAAAAGTGTATAATTAAAAAACAGAAAATCTCCTAAGGAGAAACCAATAAAACTGAAAGCTGATTTATTGAATATCAATAATTTTGACAAACCTCTGGAAAGAGATCAAGTAAAAAAGAGGGAACACATATATAACCTATATCAGAAATTAAATAAAGTATATCACTGTATATACTACAGATATTAAGAGGTTACCATAAGTAAAATGGATATATCTCCTGAAAGATTCCATCTAACGAAGTTCAATATTAAGCAGAAGAGTCTTTCATCCACTAAAGAAATTGAATTTCTGCTTAAAAAATCCTCTAACAAAGAAAATGTTAGGGACAAATGAATGACTGTTAAATTCAATTAAAAATAAGGAAGGAATAATAATGACAACTATTCTATAAAAAATAGAGAAGTATACATTTCCCAATTCATTTCATAAGACCAATGTTTTCTGATATCACACTCAAAGAAATTACAATAAAAGAATATTCCTCTTTATGTTGGATGCAAATTCCTTAACAAATATATCCACTACTCAACTTCAGCTACTTAGAAAAATACTATAGTATTATCAAAATGGTCATATGAAAAGAACGCAAAATTTCACTTAATTTAAAAATGTTTAAAATAATTACCCATATTAAATAATGGGAAAACGCATAATCCTGCTAAAATATGCAGTAAATTGTTTTTCCAAAACTCAAAATCTGTATGTGAACAAGCTTTCATCAATCTAGGAATTTAAAGAAAAGTCATCTACAAAACCCTACAGCTAAAGTCATGCTTATAGTGAAAAATAAGCAGCTGTCCCCTGATATGGAAAGCAGAGCAGGGACACTCACTGTCAACAGGTCTAGTCAACACTGAATAAGAGCTATAACATGTTCATGAACCACACTGCTCAATATTGCTGTGAGGATAATTTACCCACACAGTAATATAAATTAAACTCAATTCTGATCAAAATCCCAGTAGCCATTTTTGGGAGAGGGGAGGTAGAAATGATAATTTGTTTCTAAAATAACTAAAGAAAAGTATAAATAATCTAAATTATACAATCAATTTTAGAAAATAGCAATTTGGAATTGGAAATCATTACCTGACTGCCACTTATATCAAAGCCAAGGTCCTAAGACAGTGTACTAATATAAGGATAGAAAGTCAGTGGAAATTAATAGATGAGTAAGACACACATCTTATCTGGTTAATTGACTTTTGATAAAAGATTTAAAAATTCAGTGAACAAAAGAAATTCTTTATAACAAAAAGTGCCCCAAGAAACAGACAAAAAAGACCACAACTGAATAGATTCCCCGAAACAATTTTAGAAATCAAGTAGAAATGTATCATGCAGTTAGTGCAAAATATAAACTCATAGCTTTTTGAATAAAATACATAAAATCTTGCTGATCCTTAATTAGGGAAAAATTCTTAGAGAGGACAAAAAGGCAAATAAATTATGAAAATATATACAAAATGAACTTCATCAAAGCAATTATATATCTATATTATATATTATAGAATTTAATAATGCAATGTTATGCAAATAATTTTATGTGCATATAATTTATCTTGAGTTTGCTACAGATATAACTTTAAACACAATGAATAGGGAAGATAAAATATCTTCCTGTATTTTGCCAATATTGTAAAGTTACAATGTTGCATTCTGTATCTTTTTCATTTTCAATACTAGTGGACAATTAAAACAAAACCTGGGTATCTGAAGAGAAGATGTCATTGACTGAAATTTGTCCCAAAAACACTTGTGAGAAAGCCCAGGAATTTTCCAGAGTTTGCACAGGTGGAGAATTGTAGAAACTTCTGTGGTTTCCCAGGGGCACTTGCAGCATTGAGGGAGCTTGATGCTGAGCAGCAGGCTTTGTAGGTGCTGAGGAAGGTGCAGAGGTTTTGTATGGAAACCACTATAGTGACCTCAAGTCCTTTGCTCCACCTTGGGCACTTACAGAAAACAGGAGCCAGGAGAAAGAAGAAAGATAAATTTAATGGAAAAAATAGGAAGAAACAATGAGAAAATTTTCAGACACCATTAAGAAAGAAAACAATGGAATATAAGGTATCCCAGAAGAGAAAAAAAAAGGTAACAGAGAACATATTCAGAGAAATAATTGCTAAAAACATTCCAAATCAAGGGAAAGAAATGAACAAATATGTCAATGAAGGCAAGAGAATGTTCAACTATATATCTGTAAAAACAAACTACAACAAGACATAAAAATGTGAAACTCCCAAATGTCAAAGACAAAAAAGAATTTTCAAGGTAACCACGGGGAAATAAAAGAAGGTAATACATTAGGGTCCCATCAGACTAACCTCAGATTTCTCAGCAGAAGTTCTATGGTTAGAAGAGCATGGAGTGCTGTTTTCAAAATACTTCAGGTAAAATGTGCCAGCCAAAAATACTATATCTTGCAAAACCCTTTATCAATTTTGAGGGACAAATAAAGAGTTTTACAAAAAACAAAGCTAAAAGAGTGTGACATTAGAAAGCAAAAAAGAATGGAACTAGAAAGTTCTCAAATACCAATAATCACTTTAAATACATAGTGACCGAACTCACCAATTAAAAGGCACAGATCTGATAAGTGGATTAAAAATAAGACCCAGCTCTATGATGTTTGTAAGAAACTCATCTACAATCACCATACAAAGACTTAAAGTGAATTGATGGAATAGTACTCCAAACTAATGGTGAATCTAAAAGAGCAGGAACTGTCATATTCATCTCAGATAAGTTTTCTTTCAATAAAGAAGGTAAAAATTATAAAGATGGACACTATATAATGATAAAAGGATCAAATCTGCCGAAGGACAACACTTATTAATGCAATAGCACCTAATAACAAAGTACCCAAATATATCAAGCAAATTCTTAACAGATACAGAGTTACTGACAGCAGCACACTAACAGTAGGGGATTTTAAAACTCCTCTTTCAAAAAAAAGCAGACTAACTAGACAGAGAATCAGTAAGAAACAACATCTTTAAACAACAAAATAGAAGAGTTGAACTTAATAGACCTATGTAGAGTACTTCACCTTAAAATACAGACTACACATTACTATCATGTGTTCACAGAACACTCTAAAGGATACATCAAATGTTGGTTCATAAGAGCATTCCTAATAAATGTCCAAAGGTATAAATAATAATATCTAACACTTTTTTCAGAACACAGCAGCAGCGAATTAGAGAATAAAAAAAAAGGAGAAGGAAAGAAAAATTGCAATAGGGTGGAGAAAAAGGATCATTTTACTGAATAACTACTGGATAAAGTAGAAAATTAGTGATGAAATTAAAAGCTTATTTGGCATCAAATGAAAATGAACATAGAACATATCAGAATCTGAGATGCTGTAAAACCAGTAATAAGAGGGAAATGTACAGCAATACCATCCTACCTCACAAAATAAGAAGGATCACAAATTAAAAACCTAAACCTTCCCCTAAAGAAACTAGAAAGAGAGGGGGGAAAGGATATTCAAATCCAACATGAGCAAGGAAATATTAAATCTTAAGGCAGAAATCAATGAAATTAAACATAAAAAAGACTTTGTCAAAGATCTATAAAACCAAAAGCTATCACTTTTAAACAATAAATAGGCCGCTAGCCAGACTGAAATAAAAGAGGCAGAAAATATAAATAAATGTAATCATAAGTGAAAGAGTATAATTCAAAACAAAGATGAAATAAAGAGGAATATAAGAGAATATTATGTACAACTATGCAGCAACAAATTGAATAACCTAGAATGGATATATTTCAGAAATAGGACATTACAAACTAAATCCAGAACTAAAAATCATTAACAATCAATTACAAGCAAGAAGACCAAGAAAATAATTAAACCCCCCGAAAACCCTAGACTAGTGAATACTATAAAAAATTCAAGTAAGAATTAATAGAAATTCTTCTTAAACTATTCAAAAAAATTCAAGAAGATGGCAAATTTCCAAGCATTTTTCTGATGCCATTACTATCATGATTCCAAAACAAGATGAAGATAACACCAAAACAAAGAAAATTATAGACCAAAATCTTTAATGAACATTGATGCAAAAATTCTTAATAAATTACTACAAACAAAATTCAATAAAGTATTCAACAAATACTACACCATGATCAAGTGGGATTTATTCTGGGGATATAAAGACGGTTCAACATAGGCAAATCAATAATTGTGATACTTTACATAAATAAAAAAGGACAAAATACACATGAAAATCTCAATAGATACAGAAAAAAGCATTTGATAAGTTTCAGTACACATTTGTTAAAAATGTCTTAAAACAGGTATAGAAAGACTATATTTCAGCGTAATAAAGTCTTCATAGCCAGTACTGCACTCAATGGAGAAAAACAATGTTCTTCCTGTAAGATGAGGAATAAGACAAGGATATCCATTCATTCTATCACTATTTAATATAGTATTGGAGGTCCAGACCAATGCAATCAGTCAAGAAAAAGATATCAAAGTTATCCAAATAAAAAGGAAGAAGTGAAACTATCACTGTTTGCAGATGGCATGATAATATATATAATACTCCAAAGACAAATAAAATATTGCTAGATGTAATAAATAAGCACAATAAAGTAGCAACCTAAAAAATTAATGTTAAAAGATCTGTTGAATTTCTGTATGCTAAAATAATGAAAATACAGAAAGAGAAATTAAGAAAATAATACCATTTACAATTGCATCAAAAAGGAATAAGCTTAACCAAAGAAGCAGAGGACCTATACCATGAGAATAAGGCATTGCTAAATGAAATAGAAGATGACACAAAGAAATGTAAAGATATCCCATGCTAATCAATTGGAAAATTTAACAATCAAAATGGTCATACTGCCCAAGGCAATATACATATTCAATGCTATCCACATCAAAATTGTAAAAATATTCCCCACAAATATATAACAAAAAGTCACAAAATGTATTTAGAACTACAAACAAGATGGGATAACAAAAACAACCCTCAGGGGAAAAGCCAACAATGGAGGAGTACTACTCCCTGACTTCAAACACTACTGCAATATAATAAAAATAAAAAAGCATGGTATTGAATTGAAAATAGAAATACAGATAATAAAATTGAATTGAAAGTCCAGATATAAATCAATAAATATACGGACATCTAACTTTTGACAAAAGTACCAAGAGCTTAAATTGAAGCAAGGACAGGGTTCTTCAGTAAACGGTGCCAGAAGATCTGGACAGCTACATGCAAAAGCTTGAAACTAGACCACTGCCTAACACCATATATAAAAATAAATTAAAATGGATTAATGACTTAGACATAAGGCTAGAAACCATAACAGACACGGAAGAAGCGTAGGCAAAATGTTACTGGACAAATACCTAGGCGATATCTGTAGGAAATTGACTCCAATCATAGCAAATAAAATCCAAATTAAACAATGGTATTACATCAAATCAAAAAGCTTCTACACAGCTGAACTAACTCACATAAAAATAAAAAGGCATCCAACTGGATGGGAAAATGTAATTTCCTATCACACGTTTGGCAAGGGGTTGAAGTC
>RJWH01007953.1:0-34959 GCA_004363575.1 Solenodon paradoxus | reverse complement strand
AGGAGGAGGAGCAGGAGGAGCAGGAGGAGCAGGAGGAGGAGGAGGAGCAGGAGCAGGAGGAGGAGGAGCGGGAGGAGGAGCAGGAGGAGGAGGATGGACTCGTAAGGTGACTAAAATGGCTTGTCTCCAGGCTGGGGTCAACGGGAAGCTGGAAGCAGAGCCCTAATCACAAGATGATCAATCCATGTTCCTCTGCGGGGCTGTGTACTTTGCTCACAGTTCCCGTGGGAGCCCTCATCGAGCTCACCATGGATAAGGAGTTTTTCAGGTCTGCTGTCCTGGGCCTCTGGAACGGGTCCTGCTAAGCTCTTCCCCCCGAGCACTGGTGTCTGTCACCAACAGCCCCGTCTCGTCTGGGTCCACAAGCTGCTGTGTCTGAGACAGGCTAGGGGAACAATCGACCTGACACATTCTAAATACTTATCGAGGAAACAAGCACATGCTTTTTCTTTGTCTTTATTGTTCAATCACCATGACATTCAGTAAAAGCTACTGGCCTGTGTGTGCTGAACAAAATGGAGATAGCGGATGCTCACACCACAGGGAAAGACAGTTCTGACAGAGACACACCAGTGCTCAGGGCGCCGCCTCCACTGCCGCAGCGGCCACAGGGTGGCCCCAAGGGAGCCCATCTCCACGGGCTCCCTGAATCCCAGTCTGTTTCCACATTTCTCTTCTTCAATCAGCACGTTCCTCTCTGCAGAGCAGTGCATGTCCTTAGTTCTCCCCAGGACCTCCTCCCACCTCCTGCTCCTCCTCCTCCTGCTCCTGCTCCTCCTGCTCCTCCTCCTGCTCCTGCTCCTCCTCCTGCTCCTGCTCCTCCTCCTCCTGCTCCTGTTCCTGCTCCTGCTCCTCCTCCTCCTCCTCCTCCTCCTCCTCCTCCTCCTCCTGCTCCTCCTCCTCCTCCTCCTCCTCCTCCTCCTCCTCCTCCTCCTCCTGCTGCTCCTCCTGCTCCTCCTCCTGCTCCCACCTTCTGCTCCCCACTGAGCCTCACACACTCTCATCTTCACTTCTGGGCAGAAAGCCCCTGGCCCCATCCCCCAGTTGTGCGCACACACTGTCAGGGAGACAGAGAAGTTCCACACCACAGGGACAGAGACAAGGGCTCCTGGGCTTTTCTTCTGAAATCAAGACGTTATTGAGTGCAAAGCTGGGGGATGGAGATGTGGACCAGAGTCTTGTGTGGGTCACACAGAGATGGGAGAGAGGGGTGCAGCCTGGACGTTGCCTCCAGGGGTGGACGTGTGGTCTGCGTGGGCCCAGGGACACTCACGGGAAGCCCCCGAAGTAGACAGGGCAGGTCCCCTGCTGCACGGTGCACAGCATGCCTCGCAGGGCAGGAGCAGAAAGGAGGGTGGCAGGGTGGGGTGGGGTGACGCTGAAAAGCTGGAAGAGGCAAAATCCAGTGGCGGAAGAGATGGGCCAGACTGAAAGAGGGAATTATGAACCCAGGAGAGACAGCCAGAAGGAAGGCACAAATCACAGAATTGTCCCCAACACCTGGCCTGTGTAAGGACGGGGGTCTCCTCCTAACTGGCCCCTCTGCCCTTCCTTCTTCCAAAGGCTCCCCGTTTTCCTTTTCCCTTGTTGTCACTCAGTAAGGCTCCCAGTGGTCCTAGGATTCCCTTTGGAGACTTGACTTGCAGAACAGGTTGAGGGAGGACGGGGTCAGAGTGCTGGCAGCCTGGGTGGGGGGGGGGGGGGGGGGAGGGGCCTGTTAGGTTCCCCAGGAGGTTTGGGATCCCTTTCAGTTCGGCAGCCTGGAAGGAGAAAGCGCTTAGAGTTTCTGGAGCTTATTTGGAACTTGAAGCGGCTGACTCGTTAAAAACACGCAAGTCCGGGGGAGGCTGCCCAGTGTTTTTAAGGAGGGGGGCCACCTGCAGTCTGAAGGAAAGTAGGAGGCCAGGCGGGCGGGCTCTCAGCATCTGCTGGCACTGGGGATCCACTGGGCCCGGAGGACTGGTCTGTGCTGCTGAGACAGCGTCTGGAAAGCAATCCATTAGATGCTCACACAGACATGAGGCAAAACAAGGAAGGTCTGCATCAGGAGAGACAGAAAACTGCGCCCCCGCCTCCCGGGGAACAGAGACAAAGGCCAGTGGAGAGCGCCCCAAAGGCCGCACGCAACATGGCACCGCCATGCCTTTCTGGGGACCCTTGTCCTATTGCTGCCTCCCTGGGAGGGGACTTGAGCCCAAGGCCGCACTCCGTCCCGTCCTCTACCGGCCCCAGCGCTCCTGGCGTTGGGGGAGGTACTGTCGGCACGTGACTTCCAAAATGAACGTGGGACAGACGGACAGCAGCATGCAGACGTGTGGGGGCAGCGCGGCTGGACCCGCAGAACTGAGCGCAGACGCGGCGCGGGAAACTGAGGCACGCCCTGAGACGTCCAAGAGTACGACCCTGCCCTCACACCCCAAAGAGCAGTACCCCGCCTTAGCCTTCCCTGGACGGAGCTCTCCCGCCGCAGGGCCTTCGACTCGCTGTTTCTGCTTCTAATCAACCTGCTGTGTGACCTGACCCCACGGCTCCCTCCGCGAACTCGCTCTGGACGGACCCGCCGGGCGTCCCGCTCACCCCACCCGCGTCAGGGAGCTGCTGACAGCAGCACGAAAGGCAGCCGTGAGAGGCCCTCGGTCCTCGGCTCCCCTGGGCCCCGCGCAGCCATGGCCGGCCTCTGAGGACCGAGAACACCTTTCTTATCAGTGGCCCAGCCTGCCCAGGAGACTGCCTCCTGCGTCCGCCTTCTTTCCCTCCAGTCTCTCTAATCAACTTGTAAACCTGCTCTCCGATGCCCGAGAGTCTTTCTTGAACCCTTGGCCTCGGGACCCCAGAGCCCTGTCACTGGAACGGGCCCATCTGCCCAAATCACCTCGAGGGCTCAGCTGGTCTGGGGCGGAGCTGGGGTGGGGCTTCCCCAGCGGGACCGCTCCTGCCCCCAGGCCGCTCTGGCTGAGGACGCGACAGAAGGAACTGGAAGCAGGAGACGTCCGTCCCGCAGCCCCACCCTGTCCTCTGCGTGCGCGCGCGGGTCAGCCGGGAGGTGTCGGGTGCGGCCTCCCCGCTGGGCCCCCTGCAAGAGCCCGGAGCGCTGAGGCCAGAGCTCAGGCCCCGTCTCGCAGCAGACAGCTCTGCGGGCGAGGAAGCCACACGGCCGGTGGCGGGACCTGCGGACTTGGCCGTGGTGTCCGCACGGTTGGTGCTGGTGACAGAGGGCGGCACAGGCCCCACTCTCAGGAGGGGCTCCCACGGCGTGACAGCTGCAAGGCAGTGAGGGCCTGGGCGGGCGTGGCTGCAGGGCTGTGGCCCCTCTGTGGCGCCCCCCGTGACACCCCACTGTGACCCTCCCCTGTGACCCCACCACTCTCACTGTGACACCCCCGACATGACACCCCACCTCCACTGTGACCCCCTGTGACCCCGTGACACCCCCGACATGACACCCCACCTCCCCTGTGACACCCCACCCCTGCTGTGACCCCGTGACCCCCTGTGACCCCCTGTGACCCCCTGTGACACCAGCAATGGGAGGTCCCACGTGTCACTCAGCTGCCGGTGGCGGCAGGCGTCTCTATGTTCAGACGTCTCAGCAGTGTCCCCGGCCTCCAGCGTCGGGTCAGCGGGGGCCCTGGGCTTCCAGAGAAGCCGTCCCTGAGAGAACGAAGGCGCCGCCCCAGAGCAGCGTTATGTGGGCGCCGCCTGGGCTGGTGGGCAGAGCCCTGGTCTCAGGGAGCCTCCGTCCGTCTGTCCGCCCCGCAGGCCTCACAGCTCCTCCCCCGCGTCTCCCTGTCCCCCGGCCGCCTGCTGGTTCTGAGACGCACACACGAGGCCCACGACTCTGGCCCACCTGCGGTGGGTGACTGACCGCTCTTGTCTGACGTCCGCTTGTGACAGGGACATGGCTCCTGTGACTTCCCCTGGACCCCGAGCGCGCCCCGGCCGAGAGCCAGCGGCCAAGCGGCGCCCTTCGGGACAGCAGGGGTCCCGCGTTCAGTGGGGCGCCCGGCCTGCTCTCGGTGTCCTCGCTGACCGGTCTCCTGCCTTCTCTCCTCGCCGGCGCCTGCCCTTCCCCGGCGCCCTCAGCTGGGGGACCCTGGGCCTGTGTCCAGAACAGCCCTGTGTCAGCAGCCACGTCGGGGCGCACGCACTGCCCCACGCAGGTCCTGCAGGCTCTCTCTCCGACTGTCCCTGCCTCAAGGCCTTGGAGGCGTGAGCCGTGTCCTCTGCCTCCCGGGCAGGTCCCCCAGGCCCCGCTGCCTGCCTGTCTCCCAGACACGCCTCTGCTGCCACCGCCATCGGCTCGGACACCGAAAGCTTCTGCTCTGAGTGAACCGCCGGCCTGAGCGTGAGCATAGCTTCGCGGGGAGACGCGGGGGACGAGACCCGGGAGGCGGGGACAGGGTGGGCAGTGCGAACTGCAGCCGCAGCACATCCCCCAGAGCCCAGACGCCGGCCCTGGCCTCCCGGACGCCTGCCTGACCGCCGCAGGTCACTAACAGGCACGGGGGCCCGGGCGGAGGCTCCCGTGGTGGCACGCCAGAGTGACGTGTCACCACGGGCGCCGGCTGTCCCGACACGGGACAGTGTCCCGAGCCCGCGGAGGCGCTCCCTGCCGGGCGGGGCCTGTGAGCCTCCGATGCCGAGTTCCTCACGGAGCCTCCGTGCCCACGACAGCTGAGGGAGACGTGGTGGGGACACGTCCTGCTCAGCTGCCCTTTGTCACAGCGTGGATGCACCCGGACGGCCTGCGCTCAGTGAGACGAGTCACGCGGAGGAAGACAAGCAGGGTTGCACGTTAACGATGAGCTCGTGGCCCGTCAGAGCGGTTCCGAGAAGGGCCGCTCGGGAGGGGAGACCGGGCGCCAGGGCCCTGCGTGGTGGGGACTGGCGGTGACCGAGCAGGACATGCAGGTTCGACTTGTGACCTGACGCTGAAGTCACGTTAGAAACCGATGTGACCTCAACAAGCAAACACAAAACAGGAAAGAAGGGAAAAGCCTGTCAAGTGGGCTGCTGACCCACACGGCTTCGGGGCCGAGAAAGTGCCGCTCGCACTGTCTCTGCCGTCCGGGCAAAGCAACACCGAGCCTTGTCACCGAGCACAGTCACAGGAAAGGAGTGTTTGTCTGGGACAGGTAAGTTTTGGGAACAGATGCTCAGATATGGGAGGTAGTCTTCAGAAAGGGGACATTTCATCTGGGTCCTGGGCAACAGAAAACTCGGGATTTTGTCCTCAAAGCGTCCCCCACAAGAAGTCTGGGTCCTGGGGGTGCGAGGCCGCCCTGGGCCTCTAGAGGGCAGAAGTGGGACGCACGCGCAGAAGACAGGGACGCACACTCAGGGCCATATAAGAGCTTCAGTACTGAAGAGAAAATTCTTTCAGCCTGAGTCATTGTACTGACCTCATACCTCACACTGCACTCACTCTGCTCTGGCTGTGAGTTAGGTGGGGGTCTTCCGAGAATACACACAGCAGAACTATTACATGGACAAGGGATGATGGTGATGGAGGGTGAGGGATGCATAGATGGGTGAGGGAGGGTGATGGGTGATGGATGCATAGATGGGTGAGGGAGGGTGATGGGTGATGGATGATGGGTGATGGATGATGGATGGGTGATGGATAATGGAGGGTCATGGATGATGGATGATGGGTGATGGATGGATGATGGGTGATGGATGATGGATGATGGATGGGTGATGGATGATGGATGGGTGATGGATGATGGATGGGTGATGGATGATGGATGGGTGATGGATGATGGAGGGTCATGGATGATGGATGATGGATGATGGATAATGAATGATGATGATGGATAGATGATGGGTGATGGATGGCTGGATGCATGAGGCATAGTTACCCAGATGGGTTTTAAGGCATCGTGCAGGTGGCGAGTAGGAAAATAACAGGCCGGGCCAGGCGACTAGAAACTGGTGCAGGAGCTGACACTGCTGTCTTAGAGCAGATTTCTTCTCTGGAAACCTCTGTTTGCTCTTCAGACCTTACACTGATGGGATAAGGCCCACCCTCATTCTACAGGGTCTTCACTGAAAGTCAGTTAGCTCCCTGTACAAGTCAACCAGTGTGATCCTCATTTACAAAGCATGTCAGTGCTGCACCCAGATCAGTGTCAGCATGCTCAGCAGGGCCTGCGTGGCCCTGGAACAAAAGGGACAAAGGGACAGAGGGCGTGGTCCCTGCCTCTTATCTGTAAAGAGCAGATAAAGGGTCCTTCTGAGAATTAGTGAAGACAATGTGTTAGAATCCCATCTGAAGAGGGACAAGTAACTCAGAGGACCCCTCCTTTCCTGGGTGCTTTTGTGCTTTCTGGGGCTCCATATAAATCCCAGGGGTTCCCACGTTGCATGTTTCTTTCTTCTGGCCAAAGAGCAGAGGGTGGGCAGGTGACAACCTCAGGATGCCCTGCTGAGTGCATGTGAGACAAAGACAGAGACAGACAGAGACAGACAGAGACAGGGAGACAGAGAGAGACAGAGAGGCAGAGACAGAGACAGGCAGAGAGAGAGAGAGACAGAGACAGAGACAGGCAGAGACAGAGAGAGAGACAGAGACAGAGACAGGCAGAGACAGAGAAAGAGACAGAGACAGAGACAGGCAGAGACAGAGAGAGAGACAGAGACAGGCAGAGACAGAGACAGAAAGAGACAGACAGAGACAGGCAGAGACAGAGACAGAGAGAGGCAGAGACAGAGACAGAGACAGAGACAGGCAGAGACAGAGACAGGCAGAGACAAATACAGAGAGACAGAAAGAGACAGAGACAGAGAGACAGAGGCAGAGACCGAGAGAGGTAGAGACAGAGACAGAGATGGAGACAGGCAGAGAGACAGAGACGGGGAGAGGCAGAGAGACAGAGAAGCAGAGACGGGGAGACAGAGACGGGGAGACGCAGAGACAGGGATAGGCAGAGACGGGGAGAGGCAGGGAGACAGAGAGACAGAGACGGGGAGACGCAGAGGGCGCGCACCGGACGTGCTCGGCACTGGTGTTTGCTGAAACACACTCGGCTGCACACACGTGGAAACCGCACCCCGGCAGCTGGACAGCTTGGCGGGGGCCCCGTCCTGAGCACAGATCTGGGGCTGAAGCCGGATGTCCAGCCTCGTCTCTGCACCCGGGACCCCGGCAGGAACGACTGACCAGCGGCGGCGGCCAGACTCGACGGCCGGAGGTCCTCGCCCCGCCCCGGACCGGGGTGGGGGCGGAGGGAGGCGCCGCGCGCATGTGCAAGTCCGCGCCCCCCGCCCGCGCCCCCGCCGGGACGTGGGCCGGGCCGGCGGGCGCAGTCTGCAGCCGTCCGTCCGCCGTCCGCCGTCCGCCGCCCGCCCGCCGCCCGCGCCGTGGCCATGGCCGCGCGCTCCGCGGGCCCCGCGCGCCGCTGGCTGCTGGCGCTGGCGCTGTGCTGCGGCTGCGGCTGGGGCGCGCTGGACTCGAGCGGCCCGAAGGCGGGCGCCGGGTGCCCGAGCCGCTGCCTGTGCTTCCGCACCACGGTGCGCTGCATGCATCTGCTGCTGGAGGCCGTGCCCGCCGTGGCGCCGCAGACGTCCATCCTGTGAGTGCCGGGCGTCGGCCGGGCGTCGGGCGGGCGTCGGCCGGGCGCGGGGCCGCCGCCCTTTGTCCGCCCTGCCGGGCGCCGGGCGGACCTGAGTGCCGAGCGCGCGGCCTCGGCAGCCGCCTTTGTTAGGCTCGGGAGCCCGCCGGGCGGGGGCGCGTCGGGGTCGGGCTGCCGGGGGCGCCCGCGGTCTCGGCCTCACGCCCCCTCGCCCCGCGCGGTGCCCCGGGCCGGGCCGGTCTGTCTCCGGCGCCCCCCGCCTCTCCGGTTCCTGTCTCCCCTCCTCCCGGGCGCTGCAGCCCGGCCTGCGCGGGAGCCTCCGTCGCCGACCCGCAGGGACCGCGGCAGCGACCCCGCCCGCGGCCCGCGCTTCTGCCGGGGGCCGGGCTCCGCCGTCCCGGGGCGCGCGGGAAGCGGCTGCGGGCTCCGGGCTCCGGGCAGCCGCGGGGTCTGCGGCGGCCCCCGATCTCCGTCCTGCCCCGCGGGCCCCTGGGCGCCAGGAGCCGAGGGCTGGGTGCTCCAGACCCTGAGTCGGGCTTGTAAGGCCGCGCAGCAGCCGGAGCCTCGGGCGCGGCTCCCCGCGGAGGCCAGAAACAGTGGCCGCCGGGCGGGCCGGGCGCTGCGGGGCGAGTGCGGGCGGGCGGGCGGCGCCGGGGCTCAGGCCCACGGCCCCGAGGCTCCCGGAGGCCGGAGGACGCTGCGGCCTGAGCCCGGAGGCCTCCCGGGAGCCAGCGGCGGCTCTCCGGTGCGGATGATCCAGCTCCCTCGTGAGTCAGTGGAACAAACTTGGACCCGAAGCCATGTTCACATCTGGCCAGTGTCTAAAGCTTGTACCGCCCTTTGCCCTGAAATCACAGTCGCTTTCTAAAAACAACACTTTTTCTTTGAAAAGCGAGCGCTGCCGAGCGAAGCTGGGACCCCAGTGAGTTCCGCTGGGCCGGTCGTGGGGGCCTCTGCAGCGGGCGCCACCAGACGCATTGTCCCAGCTGACACTGTAAGAGACACAGAAAACCTTCACTCACAAAACCATACTTGATGCTTTCGTGGGTTTTCATAGTTTTCAACACTGTTGGCCATGACCGTCTTGGTCTCATGGCTCTGGGAGCTCAGCAAACCCCCTGCAGAAGGAGCTGCGGTCGGGGTGGGACCGGTCACAGGAGGACTGGGCGCACCGGGCCCAGTCCTGGGTCACAGGCTCCCCTGGGCTCAGGCCACAGCCCTGCGGTCCCAGGACGGGCACCAGGCAGCGGCGGCGCCTGTGTATCTGTGTGTGTCAGAGACGCGCGGCCCCGTGGGGGCCAGGTGGGCGCTGGTTTCCGCCGGCCTCCAGTCTGGTGGTCTTTGTAGGTGCTGGATGCACAGGGTCATGCGCAGACCCCACTGGGGCCGGTGACTGATTTCCACTCAGCTTCCTTCCAGGTCCCGGCCCTGTGTCTGTGTGACATTCTGTTTTTACAAAATTATTTGGGTGCTTCCTGCTGAGCTCGTAGTTCAGTTCACCAGGCACAGTCCACATACATCGTGAGCCCCGAGATGAACAACTCAGAATAAATAAAGGCTTCTTCCTCCTCGCTGCCTGCTGCCTGCTCACCTTCCTTCCTGCCGGCGCCTTTTCTTTAAAAAGTAAAGAGAAATTATTTGGTAGAAATCAGGGGCATCAAAGACCACCCTGCAGTGAGTGGGCCGTCCAGCCGCCACCCACCCCCAGGCTCGCGTGGGTGGGGACACACAGACTTGGCTGCCCAGATGGTGGGAACGTGTCGTCCCCATGCCGAAGTGGGGGCCGCGGGAAGCTGGGTCGGCAGCCAGCCCACCGGGCTGCGGGTCAGCGCTGGCCTGGTCCAGAAGCCCCTTCACGCAAGGGGAATTCAGTGCTGCCCTCAGGTATGTGTAGAAATGCAAGTTTGCCCTTGAACAGTGTCCTCTGCCCAGCAGCACCGTGGACATCTGTGCCCACGATGGCCAGCAGCTAGCATGGGAAGAGAAAGCTGAGACCTGCGGTGGCCTCCTGTCTCCCCAGACCCCTCCAGGGTCCTTGTCACCGAGACTCCAGCCCCGTGGTAGCCGTCCACTTCAAAGTCACAGGAGTGGACTCTTCAAAACCCACATCTGTCCCAAGGTCCCGTCGCTCGTAGCTCCGAATCTCCTGGCTGCTGCTGGGGAAGCCCTGGGGTGGGGACGAAAAGTGGAACACAGGATGACCCATGAGTGGGCAGGGCAGGGCACTGGACCTGCCTGTTGTCCCCAGGTTCTCCCCCATCTGATGCCAGAGCTGGTCCTGCTCCTGGCCCTTCGCAGCCGAGAGTCCCTGGGGGCAGTGCTGAGCACGTGCTCGGGTTGGCCTCTGGGCACCGTTTGGGGGACACGCCCTGCACCCTGTCCACCCAGTGAAGCCCCAGTCTGGCCCCGCCTGCAGCCCCCAGGGTCCCGACTTTGAGACCCTTGACATACGTGGATGCCCTGCTCTTCGTGTCCAGCTTCACCGCTGTGACAAAGCCAGTCTTCGTGGTCACATCCCAAGTGCATTTGAAAAGGACCCAGGAAATTTTCGAAGATACTCAGGTGTGGCCTGGTGGAGGAGTGTTGGGTCTGCCACCTCTTCTGCTCACCCCCGTTCCCCAGTGGTGGACACACCAGCTGTCCCTGCCCACTGACCCTGTGTGGCCCTCGGCCCCCTGGGTTCAGAGGGGAAACGTGTTCCTGAGCCTGGGGGAGCCGGGCTCCGTGCCGTCCGGTGGGGTGCGGGGGAGCCGTGAGAAGCTGTAACCGGCAATGCACGTGGACGATTGTCTGGCAGGGACTGTCACCTCAGAAACTACAGGTGAGCTGTCCTGTCGTCTGCAGTCCCGTCCTTTATGCTTTGACACATCGATGGTTCTGAAGCTAGTGCGCCGGTCTCGTGCCGCTAGTCGGCCAGGCAGCTGGTTTCCGCTTGGCTTTCCTAAGTCCAAGGCCCCCGTGCCGGGATGTGACTTCTCTCTGCACCAACTCCGTTTCCCCACTTGGAGATGACCAACAGGCATCACTGAGTCCAGCTGGCTGCGTGAGTGACCTTCTGGGGCTCACACCAGCTCTGGGAGTTGCGAGGACAGACTGTTTACTGCCCACCAGGCCCGGCCCGCCTGCTTCCGGAGCCAGCAGTGTGCTGGGCCGACGGTCAGGAGAGGGTCAGCCTTAACAGCGTCGCCGGCACTAGAGCTGATGCGTCACTAATGGAAAGCTAGATGAAGGTGGACGCCGGAGTGAGTCCTCGTCTCGAGTGAGAGGCGACTCGCAGGCCGAGGAGCAGGCCCAGGTGCTGGAGGGCGGAGCCAGGCGGGAGGGGTGCTGAGGGGCCTGGTGGTCAGTGCCAGCACCAGTCCCGGGAAAATCTGGGTCTGGAATTACGAGGATTTTAGTTGTGAGCTTTCGATCCTTTATCAGTACATAAGAGAATTAATTGACAGTACCGTTTTTGGTTAAACTTAAGCTAACTTTTATCAGTTTGGTTCTTAAATCGTCACTTAGGACATTCTTGTGTTTCTGGCGTCTGAGCGAATGGGTGGGACCCACACAGGATGAGGGACAGAGAGATGCCGCCTACAGGCTGTGTAAAGTCCGCGTGTCAGCAGGTGGCGAGTGTCCGCGTGCCATTTGACATGACGTGACAGCTTCAAGCCTCACTAAGGTGTAATTCGGTGACTTTGATTTTCTTTGCTGTGAAGTGAGCGGGACGAGTGCGGGCTTCTTCGTACGCACAGCCCCCGGCAGCAGCCGAGACACCGGGTTTTGGGGGACGTGGGTGCTGGGGCCTCTCTTCCTGCACAGACGGGCGCCCCAGTGTGTTCGTTGGTTGATAGGCATCTTGCTTCTGGAAAGTGCTGCCCCTCCCGTTTCTCAGCCATTACTGGGGTTGGGGGCTCTGACCAGTGTCCAAGGCTGCTGGCCCCTTGTCTGCCAGGCCCGCCTGGTCCATGGCCTCCTCACACGGTCTTGGCTCCTGCCACGCCCTGGACGGGTCTTGTCTGTCCTTGCTGGACAACGCCTCGGGTGCTCGTGTCAACCCGAGGGTGATGGGGTCACGAGCAGCGCCGGGCTGTCTTGTTCTCTGAGGTGTGAGGATAGGTTTAACAGCGACCATTCCCCGACACTCAGCGACAAAGGCTTGCTGAGCCTTTGTCCATTTGGATTTCACAAGGAAAAGCCTTATTGAGACAGACAGATGTCGAAACACTGTGTCCTCCAGCCGTTGACAGATGTCTGTCCCTGCGAGGCCACTACTCAATGGCCAGCCCCCAGGTGTCACCCTTGGAGGTGACACCAACACCCTTGGGGTTTGGGACCATTTCCCATCCTGCGGTGTCTGGGGATCCGGCCGTGTGGACGGCGGGCAGCCTGTGTGGGCATCCTGGGTCTTCTGAGGCTGGGCCCTGGGACTTGCTGACTGTACTTGTGTGCTGGGGAGCCAGCCGAGTGCGGGGACAGGAGCCCTTGGTCCAGGCCGGCTTGAGCTCTGGCCCGGGAGTCGGCTGCGCGTCTGCTGTTCCGCTGCAAGGAAGCCAGGCCCCCGACGGGCGTCCAGCTGGCGGTCGCCATGCGGGGGGCGGACGGTGCTGGTCCGAGCTGTGAGCACTGAGCTGGTGGCGGTGAGCCCGCTGGCTCTGCCCGCCCAGCGCACATCCTGTTTGTTTTCTTCTGTAACATTTACATTTGTTTTCCTGCAAGTGGTGCAAGTTCACGGTAGAAAAATGTGAAACTCAGATAACAAACAGCGAATTCCTCACAGTCCCACTTGCAGAGGAAACCTGAGACGTTCACCGTCCCTCAGGTGCACAGAAACGCAGTGATGTGTGTGCAGAGCTTCATTCAGCCGTCACTGCCTTGCCCGCCTTGGGCCGGGGCCCCTGCCTCGGTTTACCTGCCACCTCCGCGTCTGTCGTCTCTCAGAACCCATCCGCCCGCTCATTGTGGCTCCATCTTCTCACCGTCCTCTGCGCCTCCCGTCATCGACCCTTGTTTGCTGTCGTTTCTGTGTGGTCACTCGCCCGTCTCTGGGGGAGCCGCCGTCCAGCTACCATCTCCCTTCTCTTTACCGCATGCGATTTCTCTCCGACACTGGGCCCTGCCGAGCCGCTCGCAGTGTCCACCTGCTGAGCAGCGTTGTGCGGTGTCCAGGCGACTGTGACGTCGTCGGCAGCCGCAGGATATTGATATTTGCTTGCGTGGGGCTGTCTGAGAGTTTAAGCAGATCCCACCCTGCGTGTGCAAGTCCCTCAGCTTCCTGCCACACGCACCCCCCCCACGCGCGCACCCAGCACCCGGCTTGCCACAGCGTCTGTCCCCGTCTGTCCTGCGCCAGGCCCAGCGGCCATGCTGGCTCTCCCGGGTGCTTCCTCCCTGCACACGGCCTGTGTCCCTGAGGGTGGTGTCCTCCGAGAGACAAGCCACCAGCCCACGTCCGGGCACCAGTGCTCACGGCGGCGTCACACTGGACATGGGACTGCGTTCGCTGCCATCACTCGTTTTCTCTGGATCTTTGATCTCCGTCCATGTGGAGGGACCAGCCGTCAGGGCATCACTAGCCTGGCAGCAGCCCCGTCTCTTGATGCCTCCTGCTTCTTGCTGAGTCTCCGCCTGCCCACTGTGCCCGTCCAGCCGCCACACAGAGCCCAGAACCGCCCTGCACCTCCGCTGTGCGGGCTGCTCACGGTGACATGTCTTCTGAGCCCATGTGGCTCCTAGGAGGCCTCTCCCGACCTCCGGCCCCCCAACCCCTGGCCCGCCGCGCGGAGCTGCTTGTGGCTCGTATGGACGCGCCGCAGGCTCTGAGTCGCTGGGCAGTGGCGGCGCCAGTGCCGGCAGGGGCCCCTGCACGCCCGGCCCGGTCTCGCGGCCTCCCCGCGCTGGAGCAGGATTCGGCAGCGGCTGGGCCTTTGGCTCAGAGAGGTCACCAGAAAGAGCACAGACGTGTGGAGAAGGCGGCGCTGTGTGCACGCAGCTCCCCGGGCACCGGGCGCCAGTCCTCGGGGCCACGAGCCTGCGCAGGACTCGGTTCCAGCCAGAGTTCAGCCTGGCGTGCACCCGCGTTGGGCCCCATGTCCAGGGTTGGTCTGGGCTGCGGCTGCTTTTCGGTGAGTGGGGCTGTGCGGGGCGAGGCGGGGTGCTGTGGCCGAGGACAGGTGCTGGCGCAGGCGCTCGGTCACCAGCCAGCTGCAGCCCCTCCAAGGCCCGGAGTCTGGGACGCTGCTCACTTCCAGGCGGGGCAGCCGGACCCCCGGCCCCAGTGGCGTCCACCTCGTCTCCAAGCGGACACCTTCCTTTGAGATCACACCATCTTCCAATTCAGCAGATGTCACGAGGCTTTGAAAGGGCGTCACCCAGCACCCACAGGAGCAGCCCACCGGCGTGGGGGCCGGGGGCAGGCAGCCGTTTCGATGGCCGTGGTCCAGGCCGGAGCGCAGGCCCACCGGACCCCGCGTGCGACGTACGGCGGCCCCTCGGCAGCACCCATGCCTGGACACTCGTGCTCCAGCGGAAAGCAGGTGGGACGGGTGGCCGGCGCGGGACAACAGGCGTGACTGCGCCCCGCCCCACCGTGGGCTGACTGAGGCCGACGGATGAGCGGCCGCGCCGACGTCTCCAGGAGACCTGCTGGCTGAGGTCCTCCCGGGCTCGCAGGACGTGAGCTCACCGACCGGCCTTGGCGGCTTCCTCGCTTGCATGCCGACTGGAGCTGAGCGGACACGGCGCAAACAGGAAATTGCGGGGGCCAGCGCCCACTTCCCGGTGACACCCCACGGCCCGGCGTGGGCGACCGCCGAGAAGAGGGAGTGCACGTGGCGCTCCGACGCCGCGGGTCAGGCTGGCGCCCTTCGGGGTCACTGCAGGGATCCCTTCAGAGCACCAGCCTCGGGCTCTGGGAAGGAACACGGCTTCGGGGCCGTGGACTTGCGCTGACTGCGAGGCCTGGAATTCCTATTAAATTGCTCTCCGGCTCCAGCTTCCTTTAAGGAAAGAGCCTAGATTAGGTTTGTTGCTTCCTGGAGAGAAACAATATTTCTAAAACCTGAAGCCAGCTGAGCAGCACTTTTAAAAATAGCCATGAAAGTGGATACAGTTTGTCATCATCGCTACTTACTTGGATGGGGCGTGGACGGCGTGAGCAGGACGCAGGTGGCTAAATATTTAATCTTGAATGATTTTTCTTGTGCATGTTTATGCTGCGCTATTTTCCGTTATTTTCTGAGCTCAGTGCCTGTGTCTCCTTATCCGCCCACCTCGCTGAGCTGAAATGCACCCACCTACCCGTCCATCTGCTTGTTGGTCCATCCGTCCACCCGCAGGTCCATCCGTCCTTCCATCCACCTGTGGCCTGTCCATCCTGCACGTGTGCCCTCGTGGCGCAGGCAGTGCCGTCAGCCGTGTCCTCTGTCCCGAGGCGGTGCTGACCCCCGGCTCCCGTCACAGGCTGAGCTGCATCCCGCTGGAGGGCTGGGGAGGAGAGGCCCCAGGGGCCAGGGAGCGTCCTCCTAAGCACGGTGCCCTGTCTTCAAATTCAGCGTCTTCCTTTCCGTGGCTCCTGGAGAAGCCGCTTTCTTCTGAGTTTTCTCCTGGTTCCACCTGGTTCCACAGCAGGAGGGTCTAGCGGGGGCTCCCTTTTCTCCTCGCTGGTGCTGATGTCTGTGCAGGACGGGTGCTGACCTCGGCGCCCGCCGCTCTGGACGAGGGACCGCGGAGCTGGGTGTGCGCGGAGGGGAGGCTGCCAGGCCACAGCTCACGAGGTGCGAGGCGGTCACGTCCCGAATGGTGACACCAGGCCGCGCTGTTCTCAGGTGGCTTTCTCAGACCCACCCAGCCCCCCGCGCGTGCCCTGCAGGCTTCGTCCCCAGACGCCTTCTGATGGATGGATGGTGCCTCCTGGCTCCGGGGACGACGTCTTCTCCGTCTACGCGCACGTGTGCAGCGCCCGGCGGGACACTCGGTCGACGGGCAGACCGTGCGGCTGAGCCTTCGTGCTTTGTGTGGTGACCCGAACCCCCAGGGGAGGCAAGTCCCACAGGAGCCGAATGAGGCTGAGAGGAGCCCACAGCCCCGTCAGCTCCAGGCCGCGGTGACAGACGCGTGGCCTCTGCGCCTGCTTCTCGGGCGCCGGGCAGCGTCCTCGGAGGAGCCGAAACGTCACACGCAGTCTCGCAGGTGAACCGGGAGCCTCAGAAAGAGCAGGCTGAATGCCGGCTGGGCGAGCGCCCAGAGCAGGGACTCGCGCTTACGTGCTGATGGCAGCTGCGTGCTGTCTCCGCGGCACCGCCTCAGACCGCGGTCGTTAAACTGCGGCGTTTTGGTGCCAGTTGCTGCACCTGGCGGGCCCTGTGCTCCCCACGGCACGTTCCTGTCTCCTGGGCCGTGTGCTGACAGCACCTCAGATATTTCCTGGAGGCCTATCGAAGGTGTTTTTCAGGGGAGATGAGCCTTCAGGGCAGAGAGATGCCGTGCTGGGGTGGAGGGTGGAGGAGCTCAGAGTTGAGGTCCCTACGTCTGTTCCCGGTGGTGGAAGGCAGGTGAGTTGCGGGTGGAGCCCTGCGGGGAGGGGTGGAGTCCGCACAGGCCGCTGTGTGGCCTGCTCCCAGCCTCGGTGGAGCCCAGCTGTGACTGCTCTGGGTGTAGCGCTGTGTGTGGCCCATCGGACGTGGCGATAATCCTTCTGCGTGGGACTGGACATTCAGACATCGAACACCTCTCTGTGTTGGGCTGTCCCTTCTGCCGTGCGCACCGTGAGCCCGTCTGCAGGATCCACGGGAAGGTGACCCCGTCTCCTCTGCCCCTGTTCCGGAGCCCGAGGCCCCCTGCTCGTGTGGCGCGTGACCAGCCTGCCTTGGCGCTTCTCGCATCTCTGTCCCGTGCACCTGCTCCTGTGGGCCTGCACTGCATTTGCGCATTTGTCATCGGGCCTCCCTCACAGATCTGTGCCCCTCGCACAGCCAAGCGTCCACCCCCTCCCCCAGGCCTGGGGGATGTGTGGCTGTCCACACTGAGGTCGCCGTCACTGGCCATCGGAGAGAGAAGGGCACCGAGTCGCCCAGCGCCCGTTCGTGGGTAAGTCGAAGGGCAGACGTCTGTGCGTTCGGAAAACCAGCGCTCAGCTCACGTTCTTGCCTCCGCGAGGTGGGACAGACAGACAGCTCGTCACGCACCAAGAGGGCACGAGAGGAGGGCAGGCCTCCGGGCCTCAGCGGCGCCTCAGCGAGTGACCAGTCACAGGTTGACGGACAGCAGTGTCTGGGGTGGGGACACTGCACTTCAACCAGTGACCCGCTTGCCGCTCACTTAGAGAGAAAGTACTCTTGTTACAAGACAAGAACACCTGCAGGAGCGGCCACACTGTCGCATCTGAAAGATCGGCAGTGATTTCTTGATAACGTCCGATACTAGCTAACGTTGCACTTTCTCCAGGCTGTGTGTGTGTGAGCGTGTGCGTGTGCATGGATGAGCGTGCATGCGTGCTGAGGAGGGGGCTCAGTTACCTGGTTTACAAGCGTCTTGCTGTCTGCACATAGCATTTAGTGAACTTCTTAGGTTTTTAGAATGTGCTGTTTCCAAATTCGCGTTCACCTGTGAGGCGGTGAGGCGGCGGTGTCGCAGTGTCCCGTCGACTCTCCTGTCCCAGTCAGGACACCCCCTCCTGCACCCGCAGGCCGGGGTCTGGAGGCAGCCTCAGCCTGACCTCGGGACGCAGGCTCCTGGCGTCGGGGTGGCAGTGGGGGCCCCGGTCCCACGTGTGCCACTGATGGGCCTCTGCTTCCAGCAGCGTCAGCCTGACTGGTCCCGACAGCCCTGCACTTCAGCGATGAGCCCTTCTGCTCAGCAGAGGCTGTTCTGCCCCGCGTCTGCGGTCCCTTCTGCAGGCACAGGGCTACACCCCGGGGCCCTCCGTCGGGTAGATCAGGCCTCTGCAGGCGGCCTCGACCGACACAGAAGGGCGGTGTCTGTGTTTGGCATGGGCGGCGTCCTGGGCGCCAGACTCCCGGGCAGGAAACGCTGCTCAGAGCGCTGAGGTCAGCCGCCCGGGGCTGGAGTCTGACTGAGGACACGGTCTGGAATGGCCCCCCACAGCTGTGGGGCTGCTGCTGAACAAAGCTGACCTGGGCGTCCCCTGTTGGGACACAGAGACACATCTCGGGCTGCTTTCTGGACAGGACGTAGGGTGGTTTGGCACCGCGGGCCTGGTTCTGCGGCGCCCGCACCGATTCCTGGCCGCCTGGCTGTTTCTGATTAAAACGATGTCAGCCTGCTCGTTTCCCGACACGCAGCTGGGAAGCCTGGACCCAGGCACAGCCCTGCAGCTGTTTGCTCTTCATTTGCCCGGAAGGCAAGCGTGGCCCTGCTGTCCTCGGCCGCCCTCCGTGGGTACCCTGGGACAGGCCAGCAGGACCCGGGAGCTGCTCCGGCCCTCGGCCTGGAAAGGATGGCGCTGACTTCACTGTAGGCACCTGTGAAGACATTTTGGATCTCTCTGCAGAGGGAAAGTGTGTGGGAAAGAGCAGACCTGTGCAGTGTGCTTGCAAGGCTGAGGGCCAGCTCCCGTCCCTGGCACCCCACAAGGCATCCCTGGAAGGGGCTGTCTTGGACTCAGCCCCAGCTGGGCTCCCACTCCCGACCCAGGTCCTGGCCTCTGCATGTCGGACCCGAGTTATGCAGTCACATTTCTTTGTGATGAAAAACACGCAAACTGCAACCCAGGGAACGACTCGAGCACAGGCCCAGGTCCAGGATGCACCCCGGCTGCGCTGACGGATGTGCCGCGGCGCCCCCGCTGGGCCTGTGCGGAGCAGCCGACCGGCTGGTCGCCCTGCCCTGCTGGAAGGCATCCCTGCCCCCGAGTGCAGCCACCTGCGACCGCAAAGGAAACCGCGTGGCCGAGCGCAGGGAGGGGAGGCTGGGGGCTCGGGGGTGCTGCGCAGACGCTGGGCAGACAGGGCTCGGGAGGGCGCCTGCTGCGGCCTCCTGTCCAGTGTGGAGTGCACGGCTGGAAGAACGGAGAACCCAGAGCCGCCGGTCTGGGAAGCTCTGACCTGCAGAAGATCCCGTCGGACAGCCTTGAGTTCCCAGCAGCCTTCCGAGGGACCGCGTCTGGAAGGGAAGAGTGTGATTCACACAGAATAGTGGACACCTCGCATGCTGTCAACCGGGGAGCTGGTCCAGGAAGGAGCAGGAGCAAAGACGGGCTATCAGTGTGGAGGTGCCCTGGGATGGGCCCTGACAGCCCCGGCCGAGGACAGTAGGACTGTGATGGTCTTTTCCCAAAAAATTTGTTGGCATTACGTGGACATCTGACCAATGGCAGAGTTGGCCTCTCTGTACATTAACTCTAGTGAGGGCCTTCCTAGCAGTTTGATCATTCAGGATTCCAGACGTTGCCTATTTCTGGAGGAAGAGGAGGAAGAGGAGGAGCAGGAGGAGCAGAAGCAGAAGCAGGAGGAGGAGGAGGGGCATCTGTTCACTCCATGCCCACATGCCGCACGGGACACGCTGATGAGAGCCGTGCGCCAGGTCCCGGGGCTGCTTGCTGCACAGCCCTCCCCCGACCTGCTCCTCCTGCCCTCCTGCCCCCTCGTCTCTTGTCACCACGGCCAGGGGCACGCTCAGTTCCACACTGGGTATGTTCTCTGAGCCCTGACCTGTGTCTGCGGGCCCTCCACCTGCACTCTGAGGGCCCTGCATTGAAGCCCTCGCACCCACCTTCGACCTCCTATCTCGGTGGGAGCGGCCAGCCGGCACCAGCAGTGGCAGGCCTGCCCTTCCTGTGAGCCTGTGTCCCCTGCACCACGTCTGCAGCTCTTCCCGGGTCCCAGGCCCAGACCCCGTCCCGTCGAGTGCCCGTCGAGACAGACCTGGAGGAGCCTCTCGGAGCTGGTCCTGGCTACAGAAAGCTGACAGGACCCGAGGTCCAGTGTGAAGCCTCCCTGCTGATGCGCGGGGCAGTGGCGGGGGGGTACCTAGTCCCACGTGTTTGGAAAGGTGCCCAAATACTGACACTGAAGGGTGGAGCAAAAGGAGCGATAAAGTGACTGAGCAGTGACTGCTTGCCTCTGGCGGGTCATTGCAGAGACCCGTCGGCAGGAATGAAGGGAGCAGGCAGGCGGGAATTGAGGAGGAAGAAGCACTTTATTTAATTGTCCATCTTGGTTATTCCCTGGACCCAGGACACACACCCATGTCCTTGGGATGTATCTGAACTGTGCTTGTCCAGACCCAACCACTCCTCCACCAGGGCACCCCGTGAATTTTCTAAGACTTTGATAAAGCAGTCTTTCTGGGTTTTTTCCAGGACTTTCATGCTTGCTAAATGTATACATTTTAATTCAAGCTGGAGGAGGTAAAAAAGGACAATCTGACTCTTCACTTTCTGTACCTACGGCATCTACCTGTACAAAGCCCTGGGGACCCCGCCCCACCCCGTAGTCCCACCCCTGGCTCCGCCCTGTAGCCCCGCCCCACCCGTGACTCCGCCCATGTCCCCGCCCCACACCGTGGCTCCGCCCGTGACCCCGCCCCACCCCGTGGCCCTGCCCCACACCACCCCGTAGTCCCGCCCCGGCTCTGCCCCGCGGCCCCGCCCACCCCAGGCTCCGCCCCGTGGCCCCGCCCCACCCTTGGGCTCCATCCCACTGCCCTGCCCTCAGCATCTGTGTCGGCTCTCAGGCTCCAGGGACACTCCTGGCTGTTCAGCTTCCTGGAAAACTGAACCTCTGGCGTCCGGTTTTCCTTTAATGCTGCTTAAAATGCCTGTATAGAAACATTAGTGCAAGGCCCATCCGTTAGGGTCCTATTTTCCGAAGTCACAATCACATTTCCCTTCGAGAAGTCATGCAGGTAGTGAGCTGACTACCCAACTCCGGCTCCTGGCAGCCTTGCCGGAGCACCGAGTGTGTCCGCGTCTGCTCAGCCGAGTGCACGTGCAGGGCGTCGGTGCGGGGAGCCCGGCTGATTCTCTGGGGCCGACGTGGCGGGCAGGAGACGGGAGGAAGGTCGCTGACGTCCTTCTCATCTCCCTGTAATTACTGTGTGAGAAAACTTCTCGATGCCCGTACCGGCCATCTCTCTCTCAAATAAAGCTTCGTATGTGTTAACTCAGCAAAGATGGTTCATCCAGAGAATGAAATGCGTGATCTAACCACAGACCACACAAAAGTAAGAATGCGTGTGATCACAGAGTCTGTGACTGTGTCTCTGTTCCTCTCCAGGGACCTTCGCTTTAACAGAATCAGAGAGATCCAGCCTGGCGCGTTCCAGAAACTGAGAAACCTGAACACGCTGTAAGTGAGCGCGCTGGTGGGACTGGGTGGGAGACGGAGCCATCTTTACTCACTTCGCTGTGGGGACTGAAATGCCTGGTCAGCCCAGGTGCTCGGCGGGTATGAACAGGGAGGCAGAGGTGGAGACACACGGGGCGGGGCCGGGGGGCAAATGAAAGTGCTGAGGGCGGAATCTTTCACGCCCTGTCTTTCCTGTGTGACCGCTCCATCAGGTGTGGCGTCACCTATGTGACATCATGAGCCCCATCAGGTGTGGGGGTCACCTACCTGTCTGTGTGACATCACGAGCCCATCAGGTGCAGGCCCATGCAGGCCGACCGCAGGTGGCCCTCGTCGCGGGGTAACTCACTCAGCTGCCTCCCTGGCCGTGTCCTCATCTCACCGTGTGTACAGGACGCCAGGGTGACCCCCGGCTGCCCGGGCTGAGTGCGGCATCTGCGCAGACCCTGTGGGCAGCTGCTCCCGCCCTGTGGGCAGCTGCGGTGCGGGGCTGTGGGTGGGATCCGGCAGGTCCGCCAGGCCCTGTGCTGGAGGGGCCCCCACGGGCCTGACCTTCCCGGGGCAGGGTCTGAGGGCTCCTGACTCGTCTGTGAGGACGGCCTCGCAGTGCTCAGGTCCTGCCGAAGCCGGGACCTGGAGAGCAGATGAAGACCAGGCCCCCTGCCCGGGGGTGGTTAACAGCGAGGATGGACGGGGACGCCCCGCGAGCGAGCGGGTCTCAGCGCAGGAGCGCCGCGGGGGCCACCGCGTGCTCGTTCATATCTTGTGAGGCTGCAGGAGTGTGCTTGCTGTTTTCAATGACAGGATTTTCCAGCACTCACTCTAACCTCCTTTCCTAGGCTTCTCAACAACAACCAGATCAGGAGCATTCCCAGCAGGTCGTTCGAAGACTTGGAGAACTTAAAATATCTGTGAGTGATTCCCGGTCCTCTGCCCCATGCCCGTTCCCTCTGCGTGGTCAGGTTACTGAGCAGAGCTTGTGCTAGGCGGGCATTTCCTCTAACGGCTTATGCTCCGACGCTCACTGAAATTTTGACTCGAGGCTTTAAAAGGAATTGTCCCCGGCATGAGTGCTGCCCCAGGTGACTGTTAGCTGTGTCCGCTGAGGTCGAAGCACTTGAGTAAGATGAAAGCCCTTGCTTCAGAAACCGCCCCAGGGAACACGGGGTTCTGGGCTGCGGCCGTCGCAGCTGGACGTCAGGGCTGAAACCACAGGCCAGTCTGAGGACAATGTAAGAGCCAAACCACAGGTCCTTTGGGATGTCACCAATTCCTGCTAATTTTCCCACGTTCTTCCAGTGATTTCACCTTATGTTTGTGTAGTGAAATATTCTCTTACTTTACGACATTGATTTTGATGGCCATGTAACATGTCGAAATCTGCTCGTTGAAGTCCGCTTGCGCTTAGCACGTGGCCTCCTGGGCTCGTACCGGACAACGGGACATCCTGGCACAGCCGACTCCTGCTCTAGCCAGAGCAGAAGTCCCATCTTTTAGGGCCGAGACAGTGTCTCAAAGAGAAGTGTCTCATGAAGGCTTTATATCAGTGATTTTTACTGGGAATTTATGTGATGAAGGAACAGGAACATCTTTAAGTCACGTTGATTTTTAAAACTCCTGCTGTCAGTGTTGCTGTGTTTTAAAATCTCTGATTGTAGATGTGCCTGGTTCTCACGTACAGAATTAACTGTGTACAATGTGTTTTCCTCAGTGCCGCTGCGCAGACCTGATGCGCACACGTTTTCACTGCTCTGGTACAGAGTTGGTTGCATTTTAATTCCATGTGAACGTTACAAAGCCTTGTTCCTTTTTAATTGGGTCTTCTGTTTATTCTTGGAGACTTCATTTCTCTACTTTTTCGTTCTTAAAATGTTAAGCTGTGTCAGTTCAGAAGCACTGACTCCTCAGAAGCAGTCAGCTGCCTGGTGGCTGGCATTCTGTGCGTGTATCCTCAGTTTACCTGTGTTTTGTGTTTCTCTTCGGTCTGAACTTTACAAGCTGATGTCGTCTGCTCGGTGGTGGTTTAGATGCTGCCTCTTCCCGTTAAGACCGTCTCTTTCAGGTCGACGTCGACCCTGGGCTCCGGACTGGCCCCTCTACCCACGTCGGGGCCGCTCGGGGCTGAGCCCAGGCCACTGCAGGAAGGGCACCGGGAGCATGGTGACATGTCGTCAGGAGGGTAGCCGGCATTGGTCTGCCCCACGGGCCTCGCCGCCGCCGCCGTCCACTAGCCCCGGTGTGAGCCCGCCTGCTGTGTGCCAGCCCAGCCAGTGGTGCCAGAGCGGGCTCGAGCAGCGTGGCCCCTCTGCTGGAAGCCCTTCCTTCGTAGACTCGCCGGCGGGTGAGCTCGAGGCTGGACTGAGACACCAACTCCACGGAAGGAAGGGGCTGTTTGTGGTTTGCCCCTCAAGACAGTGGGGCTGGTGACCCGAAGACAAGTGAAGCACCAGGTTCCACCTCGGCCGTCACACCCGTGGGCTCACAGCTCTCTGGGGCCCAGCCCTGCTGCATGGCCCCAGTCACGGCTCTGGTCACGGCCATGGTCACGGCCATGGTCACGGCCAGGACACTGTGTGTCAAGGTTTTTGTGAGAGTCACCAGGTGGATGGCAGCAGCCTGCGTGCAGGTGGTCCACAGACCCCGTCCCGATGCCGTGCACCTGCTGCATGGGCGACACAGCCTGAGCTCAGCCACAGCTCAGTGTCACAGCTCAGCGACAGCCTGGTGACACAGCTCAGTGACAACTGACACAGCTCGGTGATCCAGTGTTACAGCTCAGCGACAGCCTGGTGACACAGCTCGGTGACAGCCCAGTGTCACAGCTCAGTGACAGCTCATAAACAACCTAGCAGGAGGACCTGCCTGGCAGATGTGCACAGATGGGCGCCCATCCACTGCCAGCGCTGCGCCCTATGCCCTAGGACACGTTCCGCAGCGGGCTGTGGCTCCAGGACGCTGCCATGGAAGTGTCCGTGCCCGCATCCCGCTGCCGGTCACGCGGCCGTGTCTGGATGCCTCACCCACGGCCGCGTGAGCAAGCACTGACGTGGCCGGCTGTGGGCGGCCTTCAGTGCCGCGTGTCACCGTGTGCAGGAGATGCCCAGATGTTGCAGGACAGACACGGCCCCTCCCGCGGCCCGGGGCTTCTGCACACGGGACAGGGTGCTGGGTGGGGCGGAGGCGAGGCTGCTTGCCTCTGCTGTCTTCTCACTGCTTGTAACACTGCCGGGCAGACGCTGTAGGTCGTGCGCGTCTTGGGTCTGTGGGGAACGGTGTCTTCTCCAGTCCCCGAAGCAAAGGACTTGTCACCACCCCGAGCCTCCTCCAGAGTCTGAACTGGGGGACGAGCTGTGACGTTGGCGCCTCCAGCGTGGACGCTGCCCGTCTGCACAGGGTGGGGCCCGGCGTGGGCGCGTGGCCTCCGCTTTGAGCGCGGCCCCCGCAGTCCACCCGCCAGCATGGCTCTCCGTCCGGCTGCGTGTGTCTAACCCTCCGTGTTTCTTCTTTCAGCTATTTGTACAAGAATGAGATCCAGACAGTTGACAGGCAGGCGTTTAAGGGACTTGCCTCTCTAGAGCAACTGTAAGTGCCCCACCCCGGCTGCCACCGCCCCGTTGCCCCCCGCAGGGAAACCAACCAGACTGCTGCACGTGTGGCGCGTGCCAGGGCGCCCAGAGCCGGACGGGGCCGCGTCTGTCCAACCGTCTGGTCTGGGCGTGACTGGTTTCCACTGCGCCCACACGCTGCGCTGGGCCTTGTCCAAGCCGCTGGCGTGGGGGCAGACTTTGTGGAACAGTCCCGGCCTCTGGGGGCGACTGGCCGGGCGCCTGCCCGCACCCCCTCAGTCCGGTCTCTGTTGCCGGGTCCTCGTCACGCAGACACCGCTTCTCGTTAGCGAGCAGGGGCGTTGGAGTCCCACTGGGCTGTGAGTCAGCGCGTTCGCTTTTAGTAGACTTCCTGGGGAAACGGGCCCCTTTCCGGCCGCGAGCTGACCAATTCCGAGGGTTTCCCGTTGTCTGAGTTCATGGGCAGGTTAAGGAGCCCCTGCTGCGTGTCCGCGTCCTGGCTGGGCCATGTGGGTGGGCAGGAGGCGCAGCCGCCCGGCGTGTGGTCCTGCGCGCGCCGACGCCCGTCGGGCTGCAGGGCGTCCCAGCCCTGCTCCAGGGAGGGCGCAGAAGCGGTTCAGAGCCTCACGAGAGCACGTGGAAGAGCTAGAGAGCTGCCCGGTGGAGGAGCAGTCCCAGCACTGAGTGTAGTGGGTGCTGGCCAGCGTGTGGGGTCAGTGACTGTTCAGGCAGAAAGAGGTGCAGCCTTGGGGGAAACGAGGCCCGGGAAGCCCTTCGGGACACTGTGCTGAGCCCTGCGGTGGAAGGGCTCATGGCTCCGGCTCGGCCCGTGTCCTCGTCACTGGTATCCGGGGCCGTGAAGAGGGCCCTAGGGAGGCGAGGAGTGCGACTGGATGGGCCCACAGGGCTTGCTGCCCAGCACAGTGGCCCTGACGCCCTCCCGTCCACAGGCTTCCAGCCCACAGCGGAGCCACTGTCCACCCCCCAGCAGAGGGGGCGCCGTCAGAAAGGGAGGCGCTGTGCCGGGTGGGGCCCCGGCCCTCATTCCCGGGGTGTGCAGAGGCCAGGCATGCCGCTTGACGGCCTCAGGGAAGGCAGATTCAAATCAGGGCCTCTCCTGCTGCCCACGCTCCCCTCGGTGGCCACCCGGCTGCCCGGAGCTCCAGCTGCTGTGGGATCTGCGACCCCTCGGCCCCGCCCACCAGCCCAGGCTGCCGCGCAGGGTTCTAAGCGGGTCCACGTCCTGCCCTGCCCTTCTGGCTGTTGTCTGGTCTGCTGAGAGCACCCGGGGCACATCCGGCCCGCAGCTCCCGCCCGCGGGCGGCTGTGGGGACTTTCGGTGACTTGTCTCCGGCTCTGACTGAGGGCCCAGGTGCAGGACGGTCCCGGTCAACTAAGTCGCGTTTTCCCCGGGCCATGCACGTGATTGGCAGAGGGACCTGAGAACCTCCTTTTCCGAGTCCCAGGGAGGCGGGCGGGTGCGGCCACGTGCCCTCAGGTTTCGACCTGTGTTGGAGTGAGGACGCCTCCTTCCTGACGTGTGTGCAGGGGACACCCAACGAGTCAGTGACACGGGTGTCTCAATTAAGGGAAAGCCCAGCGATTTTCAGTCAGAAGGCAGCATCCAGGGAAACCCGAAGAATATGGCTGTCCACCATGTCAGTGATGGGCGGGAGGAGACAGCTGGCACGGAAAGTGCCACACTGGCTACTCCCTGTAATTAAAAGGCATTTGAGGTGCATGATCATACGGAATGTAGCAGTTTTTTAAAGCTTCTGTCAGTATTTTCGGGACCTGACAATATTCTCAACGTCAAACACAGTGTAAGTTTCCCCAAGCGACGGCTGGGCGCTCTGAGGACAGGCTCCCCCCTCGCTGTGTGTTGGATGATGGTTGCGGTCGTGGCCACCGAAGGCAGATGCTCTGAGGGACGTGTGGCAGGGTGGTAGCACCTGGCGGAAGGGGTTAGCGCCCTCGCGTGCCCTGGCAGTGTGGTGCGCTCGCCGTCGCGACCACTGCACGTGGGCCCCCACGACACGGGCGTCGAGCAGCGAATGACTGTAAACAATTCGTTTCCTGCAAATGGTTCGCCTGTGGCGAAAGCAGGTTGTGGGCTGAGCAGCCCTGCAACTCCCTCCGGGTCGGCTGGAGGCACGGCAGCGCCTGCCCTCTGCTCACCGAACCACGTGAGCGTTTGCCCAATCTGCAGCTGTTTTTCATCTCCCTGGCTGATTTCCTCACTTGTTTTCCACGCAGTGGAGGAAATCTCTAGAGCCTTGTCTATTGGCATTTGAATTGATTTGACTTGGGAAAAACTGAGCAAAAATCTGGCTCTATAAGAAGCTGTTGAAACTGTTTACATTTGTTTTTCCTTTTGCTAAACATCTGTAGATATCTGCACTTCAATCAGATAGAGACATTGGACCCAGACGCCTTCCAGCACTTGCCGAAGCTGGAGCGGCTGTAAGTGCTTGGTCCTCCCCATCCCGGGGCTGCAGCCTCCCCCCGACGCCAGACGCCAGTCTGTCCCCAAAGGTGTTGGTGGGGCTGACCACAGACAGACCCCTCTTCACTTGGGGTGGTGATAAAATAGGAAAAAATTCGAGTGCTTTCTGATACTAGGTAACATAGCTTGAGTTCGTTAGTTTTGAACAGATGCGGTCACGGGGTTTTTTGACAGCTGGCTTACTGCACTGTGTATACTCTGGACGTTTGAAAAGTGGTCCTGTCATGTACTCTCTCTCAACAGGTTTTTACATAACAACCGAATTACGCATTTGGTTCCGGGAACATTTGATCACTTGGAATCTATGAAAAGATTGTAAGTATAACGCCACTGCTGTTCGCCCTTCAGCAGAGTCCACTGCCTCGCGCTCGCACGCCCTGTCCTGGTGCTTCCACTGGATGTGACTTGGTCATAGTTCACGCTGGGATGGGGCGGGGCTCCACCGTCAGCATGCAAAGCTGAAAGTCTGGCTGCCTCCAAGAGCATGGAAGGGCCAGACCCTTAAGGGGCCAGTAAGATGCCCTAACAAATGAACTTTAAATTCCTTCGATCACTGTTGAGCTTGTGTTGCATGTTTTTCTGTTGGAAATAAAATCAGAAAGCGTCTGATTGTAAGCGTCTGCCCACTTCAGAGGCCTCCAAAATAGTTTTCTTTATGCTGAATTCTTTTTTTTTTTTTTTTAGAGGAAGGTAGGCAGGCAGAGGGGAAATATTTTTATTTAACTGCTCATTTGGTTGTCCCCTGGCTCCGATCTCAACCCTGCCCTTGGACTTTACTTTGTCCAACCCCAGCACTGGCTTAGCTCCCAGGGTGCCTCCGCTGAGTTCCTCCTGGTGTGGAGTCCAGCACCTGAAGCCTGATGGAGAAGTTACTCACATCTGCGGTGTTTTCCTCCGAGTCCAGAAGGCGCTGTCAGTGGTGCAGGGCGAGCGCACCATCAGCTGGACAAAGAGGCAGAGACATGACCAGGCCCTGGTTGCTGTCTCTTTCCCTGTCACCACTCAGGACCCTTTTCTTTAGAATAAAGAATCACCAGCCAGACTAGAATCTACACTGCAAGGGGGGACACAGGACAAAGGTCCCATATTTATAGATCGGAGAGCAACAGAGATACTGCCAGAAAAAATGGGCTCAGGACAGCGGGCGCTCCCCGGGGTGGGACATGCTTCTTTTCCAGCTGCCTGTGTGCTGACTGCCCCTACTTGGCTCACTCTGGGGGACCCCAATGTACACCCCCCTTGAATTACCTCTACCCACCAAACCCTAGAGGGGCTAGCCAGTCCCATGGCTCCCCGATGTGTGGTTTCTCCCCTACCTGTCCTGGCCAGAGACCTGTGGTCCAGGGCTTGTCGGTTCCCACCCCAGTTCCTGGGTCCCCACCTCCTGTCTCCCTTCCTCCTCTGCTGGCACTTGGACGTCTGGGTGGTCCCTTTGCAGGGAGTGGCCTAGTCGCCTGATGTCTGTCTGCTTGGGAGGGGCTGTCAGTTGGCACCTGGTGGCCCCTCAACTCACTGTCCCTGCTCCTGCAGGCGGCTGGACTCGAACGCACTGCGCTGCGACTGTGGGATCCTCTGGCTGGCTGACCTGCTGAGAACATACGCGCGCTCGGGGAACGCGCAGGCCGCTGCCACCTGCGAGCACCCCCGAGGCGTCCAAGGCCGTTCGGTAGCCACCATCACCCCAGAGGAGCTGGACTGTGGTGAGTGAGCACACGGCCTGGCTGGCGCAGGTCCTGGCGTGACCCAGCTGCTGTTTCTAAGAAGCAATTTGAAAATAAACATGGGTTGTGTTTTCGGGATCCTGCAAAAATAGTGAAACCAAACCCCGCCACCCCAACCCAGGCCCCCCCAGCCCCACCCTGTAGTCTCCCAAATCCCACCCATGTCTCGTCCCAAATTCCACCCTCCCCGCCCCCCACCGCCCAACACCCTGGCCCCTCCCAATCCCCGCCCCATCTCCCAAGCCCCACCCTCCCAAGCCCCACCCCATCTCTTCCCAAACTCCGCCCTCCAGCCTCCTCCCAACCCCCCTGGCCCCTCCCAAACTCCGCCCCCATCTCCCAAGCCCTGCCCTCCCGGCCCCTCCCCAAACCCTTTAAGGGCCGGGCCTCAGACTCCAGCTGGGCAGGCAGGCAGCTGGCTTCGTGCCCAGTGATTGTGCGGCATGTCAGGAACTTTCTCCAGAAAACCCCAGAAAGGAGCAGAACCCCTCCCACTACAGGAGAGTTGTCCTTGAAATGCCAAGTTTGCCTTTCTTCCCTTTCCCTTTAGTAAGTTTTGGGGCTGAAATTTCTCCAGAGCATCAATTATTCCTTTTTATAAAATATCAAGACATTTCTTTCCGATGAAGAAATAGAAAACCACTGAGCTACGCATCCACCCATTAAACAGTGAGCCATGTCCACAGGAAGACTCTGTCAGCACCGGGGGCACGTGCCCTAAGACAGCCGCACCACAGAGATCACACTCTGTTGATTAAAACCCCAGAATTCCAGATATTAAATGACAGGGTGAAGTATTAGCCACATTTGTTTGCACACAGTGGCTGTTTTGCAAATGTAAAATGTCCTTCAGTTGTTTTGACGTGTATGTGGCTGTTGGGAGACCAGAGCAGCGTGAATCAGAGTGAACAAAGGCACCACGAGACGTTCACGGAGGAAACAGAATCTGAAAATTCACAGAGACCCCCAACAACCCTGGTCTCGGGCAGAGAAGAAGTTGTTTATGGAAGTGTGAACTACAGGACCTGAAAGACACATTCTGAATGACGGTGTAAATTCAGATTTAGCAGACATCTTGTTCAAATGTTAACTTTAAGACATCCAGTCAGAACAATATTGTTGATGGAGTTGGACTTTGGGCAGTGATACTGCTGGCAACAATATCATTAATACATAATGACACATACCTGAAACTTATGATTTCACTTCAATAAAATGTGTATAGAAAAGATTGAAGAAAAAATCAAAACAACTTAATAAAAACTCAAGATGTTTCTTAAATAGCCCCAGTACCACATTCGCACTTGTCATGGCCTGCATCCCCTGTCACCATCCCTTCCAGACGCGCTGTCCTGACCGTGGGCACAGCTGACTGGTCTCAGTGCTGAGGCCTGAGGGCTGGGCCACGTGGACAGAGTGCTGTCCATGCTGGACAGCGCTGGCTGGGCGTCAGTGGGAGTGCAGCTGTGCAGAAGACTCCTGGACACCATTTGCTTAGGTCAGTGGCCAACCATTGGTTGAGGGCCCACGGGCCCCTGCGTCAAAATTCATCATTCAGTCCCAACAGGGTGTGGAGAGCCAGCTGGGGATTCTAGAGGAGGCAGCCCTCCCTTGACCCCAGGCTGGAGAACAGGGACAGGGACCCTCCCAGCATCCAGTATGCCTACAGGATAGAGTGCACCCAGGTCAGGAACCACCTCGGCCTGCCGACCCTGCTTCACAGCATCTGCTTGGAGTGGCTCAGCTGCCAAGAGCTATGAACGGTGCCTCATTCACTGACGTCTTCGTGACCGTGTGCACAGGGCTCAGCTTCCCAAGGCACAGGGCCTGTCATCGCCTGTCATCGCCGCTTGCTGTGGGAGACGGTGTTGGGGGCCTGTCCCTTGGTTGCTGGGGAGAGGTCTCCGAGGGGTCGAGATCCACTGCGTGGCTTCCCCACCCAGAAGACACCTGTCGTTTGTGGGAATCGTGGTTTGAGCATCTGCAGTTTTCCCCTGAACCTCGGGGACTGGCTGGGTTCTTGCTGACATTTACTGAATAGTTAAGACCAAGCACGTCTGTTTCCTTGTTGAGACAGAGAGACCTCGGATAACTTCCGAGCCTCAGGACGCAGACGCCACCTCGGGGAACACTGTGTTCTTCACCTGCAGAGCCGAGGGGAACCCCAAGCCCGAAATCATCTGGCTGAGGAATAAGTAAGCTGGGTGGGTGGTGGGCTTCCTGCTGCCGGTGCTGGGGCTCGTCCACCCAGCTTTCCCCTGCCCAGAGGAAACCATGGGCATGGCTGCCTCTTTCACTTTGGAACAGCAGCTGCCCAGCCAGGGGTGTGCAGGAGGCCACGCGCCTCTGTGTGCTGTGCCCTGGTCACAGCCTTGGGCCGAGCCTGGAGCTCAGGGAGTCATGCCCTGTGGCGACAGTGACCAGGGAGATGCAGGCGGTATTCCAGATGGGCCCAAAGTGAGGCAGAGGCAGAGGCAGAGGCAGGCCCGGTCCCACGGGTGGGTCTCGGGAAGCTTGTGGAGGGGCCCTAACCCTGCAGGCCCCTCCCTGCCGCTGCCGCACCGACAGGGGCCTGCTCAGGGCGGCTGCCTGGAGCAGTTGTCAGCCTGGAGCTGCGTGTGCCGACCTTGACGTAGGCCCTGACGTTGGGACTGAGATGTGGAGTTAACACCGGGGTTTCTGAACTATGCCAAATGCATTTTTAAAGGCGGAGAAGCAGAAGTTCGGCTGAGCCCTCCGTTCACATTTCATAAGTGAACAAACATAAGAAGTTAAAAAGCAGAGCTGGTCGTGGTGGGGTGGTCTGAAGCCAGGCCCGCGCCCCCAGGCAGGCCCCCACCTGGCCCAGCCTCACCTGAGGGCAGCTGGCACCACCAGCTTCTCTGGACCGGCCACCCTGCGGCCCACGTGGTGCGGAGGGAAGCGGGTCACATCAGGGAGGATCTCTTCAGGGCCCTGAGTGTCCTGGGAGCCTGAAGTGAGGACGAGGCTGGGTGGGCACCGCGGGGCATGCTTGCGGCGATGACGGTCGTGTGTGCTCTCAGTATCGCGAGACGCTCCACCCGGTCACCTTGAGTTAATTTGCCAAAAACGAAGGAGATGTTGCCTTTGACTTGCTCCCGCTATGTTCACGCTGCTTTGGGATCAGGGCAAGATGGCACGTTCGCAGGACAAACGTGCTGGTCACCGTGTCTCCGCCGACGCGGGCGCGTTAGTGGCTCCGGACGGAGCCCTCCCCCAAGCGCCTTCACGCAGAGCTGGTGGGAGACAGGCTTCCGGGGCGGCAGAGCCGAGCACGTCTGTCCCCGCAGCAACGAGCTGAGCATGAAGGCGGACTCGCGCCTGAACCTGCTGGACGACGGGACCCTGATGATCCAGAACACGCAGGAGGCTGACCAGGGTGTCTACCAGTGCATGGCCAAGAACGTGGCCGGGGAGGTGAAGACACAGGAGGTGACCCTCAGGTACTTAGGGTCCCCAGGTACGTGGAGCGCGCTTGCCGTTTCCTTCAGAATCGCAATCCTCGCAGTCCCGCCCCGGCACCCACTGGGCAGAGTGTGAATGGGTGTCCACTCTGGTGGTGGCCTGAGGTGGGGTCAGCCACGTGGACGTAGAGCCAGACTCGCAGTGACTGACCATTGCTCAGACTCACAGCTGCCCTGTCGGGGTGACGCCCAGGTGGAAAGTCTGGGGTCCTGTCGCTGCCCCCCAGCCCCTCGGGCAACTGCCTGGTGACAGCCCATCACCCAGTGGCAGTGGGGTCTCTGGCCTGAGGGCTTGGGTTATTGAAAAACCCGGAACTTAGGCTTTTATCAGATTTCCAGTTTCTAAAAATGAACGCCAGCTTAAATGACCCCAGCCGCAGGAAGTGTGACCGTGGCCTCGGACCCACTGGGTCCTGGCCTCTCCACACCTCTCCTGCCCACGTGTTGAACATCTGACCCGTGTCAGGGGAAGGTGCCTGGAGAAGGATCGGGGTGGACGAGGCCTGCTGGCCACCGTGTGCCTCCAAGGCCAGTTGAGTCCTTCCCGGGATGTGTCCTGCCCCTCCCACGTCCCTGCTTCCCCGGGCCTTTCCCTCTCGGCAGACCACGCCTTCCCAGTTTAGGGTCAGCGCACGCTCCTTACAGACGGTCTGACCTCCTATTGCTTGGCACGTGTTGGTGCAGACACGACTAGTGTTTCTTAGTGAACAGATTGCCCAGGGCCCACGTCTGTCCTGGGAACGCGGGGGATCGCCGGGCCCAGTGAGTCAGCATATCCCAGCTTCCAACGGGAAGGCCGGGCCATCTCTGACCTGAGGTTCCAAATTCAGCCCTTTCCGACCTGAATGTCCATCCCTGCCTCTGGAGAGCGCGTTTACTGTCCTCGTCGGAGCTCCTCAGGTGGCTCCCGAGTGCATGCGCACAGGGTGTCTGGCAGTGGGGACAGCAGGGCCTGCAGGAGGCCCGGGGAATGAATGGGCTTACATTTTCATGTGATGGAGAAACTTAAGAGTAACATTTTTGGAGACGCGACAACTACACGGAGTCCAGATTCCTGTGTCTGCACGCTTGCTGGCGCAGGACCCCCCCAGTCCCCCTGCAGCGCCAGAGCTGGGCAGCAGCAGCAAGGACTGCAGCCTGCAAACCCTAAATGCATAGAAAGCAGATCGAAGCGTGGCGGCCCCACGCCCAGACTGGGCTGATAATGACAATAGACGACTTTAGTCTCAGTGACACATAAAGGACTGAAGATACTTTATGCATTTGAAGCTTTGTTGTTAAGGGCATAAAGTTTTCAACTCTCATCTTTCTTCTGAATTAAGTTTTTGATGATTATTATCTATCAGTGTTTTTGCCCTAAAGTTTAATTTGGTTTAATAGAGGTAAAACCAGTTTATCTATATTACAGGTAAGACACGGGAAAGCCAATCCCAGCTGTGTCTTCTCAGTCGCCCTGCTGCACGCCTCTTCGGACTCCGTTAACTTTAGGGTCCTTTTCTACTGTAAAGAGGCCGTCGGCATCTTGGTGGAAATTGTATTTCATCGGTGCTGTGCACATTTTAACAATATCCCTTCTCCCAGCCCATGAGCATGGGACACTTCCCTATGCGCTTTCTTTGTGTCCTGTATTTGATTATAGCCGTGAGTGTACACAGATGCGCCAAGGTTTGTGTGATGAGTCCAGCGCTGCATCTGTTAATCAGTGGCCACGGCCACAGAGGAACCAGCTCTCGCCCTAATCACCATCTGACTCAGCCTACTGGCGTGAGGCCTTAGGCCACGTTTATTGTCTACAGTTTCATTAGGAAAGAGAGAAAACAAGAAAGCAGGGCACTCACTTGTGTTTCCGACCTATGTTAGCCTATAGAAAACCAGGCTTCACCCCCCAGAGGGCTAACGGGGTGTCTGCTCCCGCCAGCGCGGCCGGCCTTTGTGATCCAGCCCCAGAACACCGAGGTGCTGGTGGGAGAGAGTGTCACGCTGGAGTGCAGCGCCACCGGCCACCCGCAGCCCCGCATCAGCTGGACCAGAGGGGACCGCAGCGCCCTGCCTGCGGACCCTCGAGTGCGCACCACCGCCTCGGGCGGTCTCTACATCCAGAGGGTCACGCAGGAGGACAGCGGGGAGTACGCGTGCTTCGCTGACAACGGCCTCGAGAGCATCCACGCCACGGCTCTCATCATCGTCCAGGGTGAGCGCCAGTCCCCGACCCTGGCCCCCAGCACACTCGCTGCCCCACTGAGGATCGTGAATGACCCCGAGCACCGGCCGGCAGCCCAGTGGCCAGAGTCGGGCGGCTGGTCTGCGGCCCAGCGCCCAGAGTGCTGCTAAAAGCTGGGATCCGGCACTCCACCAGGGCCCACCTAGGGGCCGAAACGCGTGGGTCCACTGTGATCCACCGTCTGCCCGCGTGGCTCTCAGACTGACGGCGCATCAGCGGAATCTGCGTGCGCGCCTCCCAGAAACTCGCATGGCGGGCACCGTCCCGCACGGGCATTCATAGCAGGGCCCCAGGCTCCACCCAAAGCACACAGATGTCTCCTGAGACCCAGCCCACACAAGGCCCCTCCCACATTCAACTCTTCCCCACACGTGGCACCTCCCACATTCAACTTCCCCACACGTGGCCCCGCCCACATCCAACTTCCCCACACGTGGCCCCGCCCACATCCAACTCATCCCCCACAAGGCCCCGCCCACGTTCAACTTCCCCACACAAGGCCCCTCCCACATTCAACTTGCCCACATGTGGTCCCGCCCACAGCGGCCCCTCCCCGCACGCGGCGCGTCATACGCAGCCCCGCCCCCCCAGTGC
>RJWH01007952.1:0-34967 GCA_004363575.1 Solenodon paradoxus | reverse complement strand
GGGGGAGGGAGGGAGGGAGAGGAAAAGAGCGAATGTTTATTGTCTTCCTTGGCTTTTCAGTCAACATGAGCAGCGGGTTCCCGCAGAGCTCATAAACCAGCAGGGACATCTGTGTGCTGACATTTTACTGCCACAATAACTGGGGGTGGCGGGGCTGGCACTTAGGCCGCCCTTTTGGAGGTGTGTCACCCAAGAGAGACCTGTCTGCCCACACTGCCAATGGCGCCCTCCACTAAGAAAGAAGACATCATCCTTGTGTTTTGGTTGTCAGTTCGAGCAGAAAGAACGAGGTGAAGGCACCGGAAAGGAGAAGTACGCATTCTCAGGTAAGTGAGTCACACAGGAGGTGGGCAGAGCGGTTTTCCACCACGGCTGAAGTCTACGCACTCTGCTCTTCGTGGGTCAGGACAGAAATTTTCCCATCGGCTAGGTGGTTACAAATCCCCGTTCAAGGTTAATCAGTCTGTGGTTCATAGCTACTTCTCACGTTCTTATTCAAAGGGCCATCGCTGTTACTTTACAAAGACGGAATTGAAGACAAAAAAAAAAATTTTTGTTACTTCTTTTTGGCACCTCAAAGAAATGGAAAACCAGAAAAATCTCTCAGCATAAACATACAGAAAATGTGGCAAATTAACTTAAACTGCAGCATGATGGCTCTAGGCATACCTACAACTTTTCACTGAGGGCCCTTAAACTGTGTTACAAAGCAAATGATAATACAAATTTTATTTTTCCAGTTGCAACTACAGAAAGGGATCATAAATAAAATGGGTCATGTTGGCTAAGGAAACATTCTTTTTCTGTTTCCCGCCCTTCAGTACTATGTGGGCATGAAGGAGTTCAATGACAACGCTACACAACACACTGTGCAGCTGATTACAGCCTTCTTAACATCACATCACGAGTATATCGACTAGCTCAGACCGTCACCCCAACATTTCTTGAGACGGGCTCATTCAAAAGACTGTACCCTCACACTAACTAGTTTCATAAGTGAATCACATTCCAAAGATGTCACCGCCATCTCTGGAATTGTCATCAAGCCCTGGTACAGTCAAATAACAAAAACAGCACTGTTTTTAAATCCATAGTTCTATTTCTACCCCAAACGGTATGACCCCATTTCATGTTCTACTTTTTCACCAAACTTGGTTGGTTCTGAATGGCTTGGCAAAACCTCAAATCCCTCCTCAGAGGGGTAAATGTCACTCAGACTCCAAAGAGGGGCCACTTGCAACAACATGGATGAAACTAGAGGCAATTATGCGTAGTGCGCTCAGCCAGGAGGAAGAGTCCGAACAAGGTATTGGCATGAAAGGAGAAATTCATTTTGAAACTCTTGCTACATAGGAGCTGAGTGACTTCCCCACTGTGTGGTATATCGAGAAACCAAGAGAGCAAAGGAACTAAATCAAACACTTTTTGTCTATAAAATCAAATCAGTGGTTACCAGGAGAGAAAGGGAAGAGGGTGAGCAAATCTGGTCAAAGGTCAAATAGATGGTGGAGAAGTGGACTGGTGGCAGTGACTCCAACGATGCGTGTCTGAAACCCACACAGCGGCGTCATGCAATGTGCCTTCAAGACAACAGATTAATTTAAAAACATGCTGGGCTGCAGATACAGCGTCATCTCAAAACAGGCTTCCCCGCCCTGCACTGCAGTCAGTCCTTTCCAGGGAACTGGGAGAGAAATCCCCGTTTGAAGGCATCACTGATGCTTTGCTACAGAAGGTCTCCTCCCCTTCCCGGACCAGCTTCCTCAGATCACTCACACTGCATTGCTCCTTTGACCTCTGACCTCGTTGCCTGAGACCTCCCAGTGCCCCCTCTGCTCACCTTCCCTGTGAGGCTGGTTCTCTCCACACACAAGTCACTTCAGCCGGCTGTGATCTCCAGGCATTCCCAGCACCCTAGCCCCTCACCCTCTAGTGGGCCTGCCCTGGGAGCTTCCACTCTGAGACTTGCAGAGGTCACCACGTGCCGTCAACGTCCCTGTGATCTCTCCTGGCACCCACGGCATCTCTCTCCTTAGGGCCACCTGTTCCCCTTGCCCTCTGCACGCTTTCTCCCCAACACCAGGAATACCCCCTATTCTAACCATCAGCCCCACACTTTCCACATCTCACCCTTTTATCCTTAGTTTCCCTTCTCTTTGTTTCACCATCAACAGCAATGTCACCTCAAAATCCAACTCCGCCTTGAAGGTCTAGTTCCTGCGCTTCCTCCCTCTCTGCACAGTGGAACATCCAGCTCAAGTATCTCCCTTCACAGGACACAAAGGAACACACACAGAGCAAAGCTACTGTGGCCATAGCTTGCTTCATTTCCTTACTTCTCTTTCATTCCCCAACACCCCATGTGACCTTGGTCCTCATTATTCCACCAACACTACTCTTGCCAAGGTCACTACAGACACCTTAGGAAATCCAGCCCTTCCCTCTGAATTCTGATGTGACTGGATCTGACATTCATCACTCCTCCTTCCCTAAAACTGACCTCTTCTCTTGGCTTCTGTGACATACTGATTTTTTTCATCCACTGACAGTTGGAAGGATCCAGCTCTGTTTCTTTAAAAATAAGCAAACAAACAGCTTCTTCCTCCCCTCTAGGTGTCCCTGCTCTATTGTGGTCCATCTCTGGCTTTTCTTTCTCCCTACTCCCTGGGTGATCTCTCCTGAGCCTTAGCTCTCCATGCTCACTAGTAGAGTCCTTCTAAGGAAAGCTACCTTTCCTCCGCTAAGGACTCTTTAAAAGGTGAATTAATAACCCCACCGCGGTTAGGAATAAATTCTTTCGAACACACTGTCCCGTTAAGGACTCGGTTTTGCCTATTACCTCTTCACTCTTCCCTCTGGTAACGGATTTCTGGACACACCACACTAAGTTATGCCTCAGTGTCTTTACACAGTTTCTCCGAGGAAGGGGAAAGCCTTCCCGCGTAGCAGAGGTTCTTCTTCCAAGATCCACCGTCGCCTCCTTTAAGACAGTCCACATCGCAGCCCAGTCTTAAAGACTTCCTTCACTGTCCTACCTCCAGTTCTCTGTACTGCTTATTGATATGGTCACAGACGACAACGAGGATTTCTTTGTGAGACTGTCAAGCCTCGTCTCTAAGGCTCCTTGAGGCCAGGAACACATGCCCATCTAGCAGAAAATAATACATGCCTCTCAAATGAACTGCCTTGTTATTTCTCACTTAATACTGACTATCCTACATCACCAAGTAGGACCTGCTGCTAGTTTTAGTTGAAAAATGCTCACAGAAGATGAGAACAGTAAAACATCATGCAAGAGAAATACATCTGTCACGTTTTTGAAATGTGCAGGGAACACATCCCAGTAAATGCGAAGTCACTGCAGCAGCCTCATTCTGCAATTCCACAGGAAGCCCGGAAAAGCATTTCTTCTTCAGTCTCTTCCCCAGAAACCTTTTCTGTCACACAGAAGCCTTCTACTACCAGGGCTGGATGAATACCTCCGAAGACTTGAGTTTAGGTTTCATTTGATCAGAGTAAATTCCACCATGCTCAAGTCAAGAACTAATTTCTGCTGCTCCCCCCGTCCTTCCTTGCTGCTTATTCACGTGTGCCTTCCTTCACCTTCCAAATACTCCGAGAACTGAAGACTCACCAGGTGCCTGGCACAGTGCTGTGTATCATTCACGTGTGCCTTCCTTCACCTTCCAAGTACCCCGAGAACTGAAGACTCACCAGGTGCCTGGCACGGTGCTGTGTATCAGTCATGTAGGATTTAGAGAAGACAGAGGGTCTGTCCCAAGAAACTTCCACAAGAAAAAGACAAAGTCAGCAAAGCAGGCTTGCAACAACTTAATAAAATAATCATGTCTGTGGACACTGGGAAGGGAACAGACAAGCGAGGAAAAGGAGGAAAATAAACTGGAGGTGGAGGCAGATGCAGACATGAAGGAAGATTAGCAGGAGAAATACCATTTCAGGTGAGACCTGGACACAGAGGAAATGCAGGCTGTCAGCAGCCAGAACAGCTGAGGCAGAAGAAAGCACATGAAAAAGCCATCGGTTTTGTTTATAAAAGCTTAACATGCTGAAAGAAATCAAAGAACAGAGGAGTGGCTGAAATTTGATGAAGGAGCAGAGTGAAAGGAGATGATTTGGAAGAGACATAGAGGAGCAGGTTCCTGGTGGCCTAGTGAAGATGGGATTCATTCTAAGGGCAGAGGGAACCCACCAATAGGTATGAGGCAGAGGGAGGATGAGACCTGATTTACAGTTTGAAGGGCTCATCCCATCTGCCAGGGGAAAGCAGAGCGGAGAGAGGAGATCTGGAAGGGAGGCTACAGGTTAGGAAATCCTACGGCATCTGATTGGTTGCAGTTAGTATTCCCCCGTGACCTGGACCAGGGGGAGTGGGGGTTGCCATGGAGATGGAGATAGTGGGTGCACTGGAGAGAGAGTCTGGAGATCTTGCTAGAACTTGCTGATGGGCTGAATGTGGGAGTAAGAAGAGACAGAAAAGAATCATAGGTGGCTAAGTTTCCACTCTAAAAAACACAGTGATGGTAGTGCCATTTCCTGAGCACGAGGGAAAGGCGGGAGGGTGGGGGGAGAAAGAGAGAAAATCTTCCATTTTGGCCACGCTCATCGGAGTATATACATGCCAAGTAAGCAGCATTATATGCTCACTCAGAAGAAGTCACTCAGAAGAGGAGTCTGGGCTACTGAAATACATTTGAAAGGCATAAGTAGTTCTAGGTGATCAAAGAAAAATGAGAGAAAGTGTAAAGGACGAGATATAGGTCAAATCCTGAGAAAGCCCAAAGGTGGAGAGCTGGAGGGCAAACCAGTCTGGAGGAGGAAAAGAGAAAGTATAGTTTCTAGGAATCAAGGGGCAGAGCTGTCAGTTACAAACCGTGACATAACAGTTACCAGATGCAGCGCTCCATTAATATATTTCATGTTTAATATGCTTATCACACTTAATATACTTACTACTCTATACAGAAAACGTGGTGAACCCTGGTGGCCTAACAGACAAGGCCACTGACCACAGTCCACATACATCCCAAGGACCCGAGTTCAAGACCTGGAGCCAGGCTCTCAAGATGAACAACTGGGTAAAAATAAAGTGCTTCTCCTCCTCTCTCTTTCTGCCTGCCTGCCTATCACCTTCATTCCCGTCTACACCTTCCCTTTAAAAAATAGAGAAAAACGTCATTCCAAATGCTACAGCAATTCGACAACTGATTCCATATCTAGTATTAAAATCTGGGGGTGCCCTAGTGGTCTAGTACCCCCTGGGAACAGTCCCACATACGTCCCAAGGTCCTGGGTTCAAGAACCAGGCCAGGGCCAGGCGGGTGGGGGAGGGAACAACCAATGCGAACAATTAAGTAAAAAAATAAAGTGCTTCTTCCCCTCTCATTCCATCAGCCTGACTACACATCTTCATTCCTACCTGCGCCTTTCCTTTTTTTTAAAAAAAGTATGAAAATCCAACTGTAAAAATAAATTTCTCCATTCCATTCCATACGACTGCAATATAAATGATCTATTTTAAGCTCTTTTGTGGGGGAGTTAGAGTAAACACGATGACAGATATTAAAACATCTCTATATTCATTTTTCATTTTGATATTGATCAGAGCAGAAAGACAGAGGGCAAAGTAGAACAGTTGAATCTACTGTAAGTCTAGAGCTGTGGCTAACGGTCTTCACCAGAGGTCTAAATGAAATGCAGGCCTAACAGGACTGTGCCCTCAGACTCCATCCACAACAAGCCTCAACTTCCCAGCTCAACCGTGTTACATTTGCTCAAACTCCCTAACCAGAATTGTCTGCAAGGGTCTAAGACGAACTGGCAGGGAGAGTCATCGACAGGAAGAGAGTCTGGAGCTTAGGAAGAGGGGCTGCCACACGATCAGGTCACCTGCTGGCATGGGGACCTCAGCTCCATCGGCACAGGAGCGAGACAGGCTCAGCCGTGGAGGGTTCTGGTGTGCTCTCCCTCTGTGATGAGGCTGTCAGCTCTTGGGGTCTGGTGTCTGACACACGCTGGCTGTCCTTCCAATTAAGAAAGCAGGGCAAAGCTGAGCACAAAACTGGGACTTAAAAATATACCCCGAATAAAATCATGAGTCTCGTATTTGTTAAGTAAGGATGGGTAAAATAATAATTCCAGAAAGGAAGAGTAAGAGGGATAAGCAGCCACAAGAGATTAATAAACTGATGAATAATTAAAACCTCAGGTACTGGCACATAAAGTAACTGAGAGGTCATTGGAAAAGAACAGAAAGTGCAAAACAGACTCAGCACATGGAATTTCATATTGTAAGGCAGACTGTCCAAATCAGGGAGGAGAATACAGTTTACTGGAAAATGACTTGGGGACAACTAAGTAGCCAGTAGGGAAAAATTAAGCTAAAACATCTCCTACAAATATATCAAGAAAAATACCAAGTGGATCAAATATGGAGACAGGAAAATAAAACTAACACAAGAGAAGAAACCATGCAAGAATTACTTTCTACATTCACAGAAGTCTTCTGAATTTTGACAAAACCCCCAGAGCCTTAAAAGAAAACACTGAGACACTGATTAAACTTTTGTTTTCTGCACCTGGTAAAAACCACAGTAAAAAGGGGAAAAGGGCAAAAATTGAAACGGGGGGAAAATGTTCACAATTCATATCACAAATGTTTAATGTCCTAATATACACAATTTCTTTGAAATTCACGAAAAAGAGGCTAGTAGTCCAACAAAGAAATGAACATGAGATACAAACCGCAGGTCTAGGAAAAGGAAATAAAAAACGGAAATAAACTATTAAAAAAAAAAAGTTCAACCTCTACCATCGGAGGAAAATCAGTTACCATTCATTTGGCCTGCCATAGTGAGAAAAGATCTAAAAGTGTCATAACACTTTCACTACGGAAGGTGTGGGGACACAGGTACTCTCATATAGCACACATTAGAGGTGTCAGTCAGTACTACCCAGGAAGGGTGACGGTTTATGAGGGCAATTATTTATTAGATCATAAACCCAGATACTCTCAGACCATGACATTCCATTTCCTGAGATGGAAAATGTCCTATCAATATATTTACATGTGTGAGAGTGAACACCTGTGATCATTTGTTACATTACTATGTTAGCAAATACTAGATATAATCTGAATATCCACTAACCGGGAAAAGAGTTAAACAAATTAGGGATGTATGTCCACAAAAAGGGATAGTGTGCCATTGGAGAGAAAAAGGATGAGGAAGACTGTTACATATTATTAAAGAAAGTGGTCTATTAAGAATCAATGATTTAAAAGAAAGAGCAAATTGTATATTCTAACTGTGCAGCTGTGCTGAGGAGAGCATACATTGCATTTTATGCACATAACATCTCTGAAAGAATATTCCAGAAATTAATGGTTAAGTATTGCTGAGGGGAGGTAAATTGAGTGGCTAGCTAGAAATGGAAGGGAAACTTTCAATTATCTAATCTTTAATACATTTTTAATCTTGAATCCATGTGAATAAATGTTAACTCATAACAAAAGTAAACAATTTTTCAAAGAGGAGGGAGGAATGAGAATGAATAAGGTTATTAGACACAGAAATACATCTTAATGAAGCGTCTACATGCACAAAACTGCAAATTGACAAACTAGTACCTGACGTTCACGATGCTGACATACAGGACTAAACGCACTGAGTCCAATTTACATCCGACGTTTCCTACTCACTGCGGCAAAACTTTAAAGCATTCTATTACTGAACTGTTTTTAACAGCATGAGCAGAAATAAATAAGATTTCTCACCTAACCTTTAAACCAAATATTCAATAAAACCGGGCCCTTTTTTTTCCCACTTGGTTAAGGAATGCTTTCATTTGTTAGGTTCTGTGGGTATCAAGATTAAAAAGTCTTTCGGTGCTTGCTGAGGAGGAAAAAGAGAAATAGATATGAACAAGTGTAGCATCTGTGGAAATTGTCATGAGAGGAGAAAAATGAAGACCAAGGAAACTGCGTTAGCATTGGAATCAGCTCCTGGTGCCACCCACCCGCTTGCTCCCAGAAGGCCTGAACTCCTCATGGAAGATACAAGCTCCCAAGTTCAGTTCTGGGGCCTGTGGGGGACGAGAGTCCACAGGAAAATGCCTAAAAATCTGTTCATCCTGAAGAGAAGCCCTTCCTTAGACACTAGCTTTTGGATGAAACGGAGTGAAAAGGCTGGTACAGAGACACGTGAAGTAACGAGGTTCTTCTTTATTAAAGCGCTGCTCACGTGCCCTGGGGCTAGGAGTGCGGCTCTGGAGGCAGAGCCCACATAAAGGTCAAGGATTTGGGTTCGCCACCTGGGGCTGGGGGGGAACAACTAAAATCACACCTAACTAATTAATTAAATGCTGCTTCCTCTTCTCTCTTCCTGCCTGCAGCTTGCCCACTTGCTTTATTCCTGCCTGCCTCCCTCTGCTGTAAGAAAAAAAAAAAAAAGACAACAAAAACTTTTTTTAAAATGAAAAAAAAAACAAAAAACCTGAAATTTTAAAAAAGGCATTGCCAAAAATCAGTCAATAAAGAAGAGTCCAGTGGAAATAGGGTGAATTATGAATTGTGGGTCACAGACTAGGTCAACGAACATAGAAAAAGAGAGAAAACTTGTCAGTGGTCTCATAGTGTTACTCCATGACTCTCAGCCCAGTACTGCAGGTGGGGGAAAAAACAACAGGAAAGTTCAGCTCAGAATTCATAGCCAAGGTCCAGTTCTGAGCAGAACAGGCGAGAAAGAAGCAAAGGTGCTGTTTCTGCAGCAGCCACTCTGCAGCCTCTCCTGGTGGGGAACCTCAGCCCCTTCTAGCATACGCTGCCCTGAGGGTTCTCGACATCGGAGGAGGAGGGTTTGCAAACCAGTGCAGGAAAATATAAATCACTGAATGGCTAACTCCATCCTGGGGGAGAAGTATCAGGGAAAGAACTCTCCTGGCATACAGGAAACCAAGGCGGAATCCAGATACTGTAGTTTTACTTTGGGTGATCATTCAAACTCTGTGCACCCTATTTCCATCAACTGTAAAATAAAGTGTTATTTGCTATCTCTGAACATAGTTGTGACACTGAAATGGACACATTTCACATATGATAGATGACACCATTAATTGGCCAATGATATGCCAGTACTAGCCCCCTTCTTCCTTGTTCATCTCCATACAGAAATACCCACTTTACCAGAACTTTCTGCAGGTGTGTGTAACCATGTGAAGCAGTTCTGACTGAAAACCATAAACAAGTGGTCGCTGGAGAACTTATTAGAATGTCTCTGCTTAAAATGACATCTGGATAGGGTAGCCCTCTTCTATCCTTTCCAACCTTCAATAGGGGTGATGCCTGGTGCTGCAGCAGTGATTTTGTGACTATGAGACAAAGGTGAAAAACATCATTCGAGCTCTGACATCCTGAGACAGTGAGCAAAAACCCACTTACCCTATTTACTTAACCCACTGCTAGTTGGGTTTTCTGTTATGTGAGTACCTAACGGCATGCCTATATTTAATTTATCATGGATTAAAGTGCTGTGTATAGGTCTCTAAAAGATGAAAAAAACACTTCAACAATTCAAAAAGAATGCATCTTAAACATCAGAATTTCAAGCACAATAGCTATTGAGTGGTGGTGGTGTTATTTCTGGGTGGGTGTCTTTTGCTCAGGGCTTTTATATATCAACCAACTGCTCAGAATATTGAATAGTGTGACTCGTAAGAGACAGGCATACCTGGGAGCCAGAGATTAATTTCTGGATTAATCTCTGATTAATTAATTGGATTAATTTCTGATTTGACCACTTACTAGCTAAAGATTTCGGGGAAGATACTCTAACCCTCGGTTTTCTCATCAACAAAATAAAAATTTCAGTCTTCTATGATGATTATGAAGCACCCACCCACTCCGCTGAACCTAGGATAAATGACCCCGTGGAAAATATTCCATAGACTTTCAAGAGGGGCGATCACATGAATTAAATGTTAACTTGCAACCTGGCAAAGGGAAAATCAGTCATGGAAAAGGAGGAAGAAACTTTGGTTAGGAAAGACAGATGGGACATGGTCATTAGTGAGAGGAGCCCTAGAAACATTACCTGGACCTATTTTTAAAAGAATTCTGATCATTTATGCAAACTAAAAGTTTCTGAAATTCTCCTCTATTTAGATAAGAGCTTTTTCTATAGACCACAATCTTAGAATTGTCCCTGGGGTCCAGTGACAGGGTAAGGACACCATAAATCAATATTCGATTGCTCTTAAAAACTAATTTAGAATCTTAACCCCTTTCTCATGCTGAGGCCACACCTCCCAGGGTCTCCAGCATTTCTCACATGCTAATAATTATCTCACTGCCTTGGAATTTATGCAAGATGTCTCCAAAAATGACTTTTGGACTTTTCTAGAAAGACAGAATAATTATTTTTCCACGTTGAGGTTCTCTTCACAGAAGTAGCATCATGGAAGCACAAACGTGTTGGCTTAGGATTCTGGGCTCCAGAATGGAGACTCAGCAGATAGAGATTTCATGTCTTAGCAGATACAGATTTCATGTCAATGCTCTATCACTGACTACTCTGGGACTTTGGACAAATTCTGTCAGCTTTCAGAGCCTCAGTTTCATCATTCGTTTTCGAGGCCTAATTAAGAGTCTCTCTCATGGACTGAAAGACTGACTGAGAAAGCATCAACAGACGTTAGTTTCTTTCCTAAGAATTCAGTTCTGGATTGTGTCCATAGCTGGTCTCCAATGGTCTCGAAACTATCTGAAGTTGTAGCAAGAAGACAAGGACAGACACTGACATCACGGGTCACTGGTAAGGATGAAAATCAAGATAACAAATGAGAAGCTAAAAGGAAAAAAAAAAAGTGATCATGGGAGAGTTAACTAATTTTTCACTGACAGGCTTAATTGTTTATAAATTTTGATAAGCATCCTCAACTCATTTTGAAAGTCATTGGAGACTAGCTCATACATAAAATGGGTAAGCCCTGAAGCCATGAAATAATTAAATGAGCTGAATTATTTGAAATAATGAAAATGTCAGATTTTTCTTTGATGCAATATAGTAATTATTGCTATATGGGTAAAATGTGTTATCATCATCTTAGCAAAAGCACTTGAAAACAAGCTAAAAGCCATTGCATTTATGATCTCATTCACCCTTACTAGAGTCTAATTACAGCACAGGCAATTCAAAGAATTTGGTCATGGTCACATCCTATGTTACTGAAAAACCTGAAGCTAAAGTTCAGGATCCAGCTGTCTCATCATTTATTCCATCCAGCTGAAAATGTTTATCCAGAGAATTTACATTATGATTTCTAAAATGTCACCTCTTTACCCTGATTATCTTAATGACAGTGACTTCTGGGACCTCCTGCTTCTTGAACAGAAGCAAATATTTAAATAAACTTGCACATTATGTTCAATGCCCTATGGTAACAGAAATAGACTACTTTTGAGTTTAGGCTTTCTCCAAGTTAGAGCTTCTTCATCCTAGGTGCTTTTTTCTTAATTTTGGTTGTTCAGAATCTCAATGTGCACACCTCGTTGCCAGCTTCCTTCCCTTCCTTCCCTTCCTCCAACTTTAAGTAGAGGTGATGGCTGGGGCTGCAGCAGTCGTCTGTGACCATGAGAAAGAGGTAAAAGGAAACACAGGAAAGCCTGTCCTGACTTCCTAAGGCTTTTTAAAAGTGGCTGTTTTAGCATGAACCAAGCCATTTACAAGTGTTCTGGGCAGGCACTGCTCTAACCAATTAAGTGTTTCTGATCATATAAAACACATCACCACTCAAGAAGGTGGAGAGTATCATCTTTGTGTAGCAGTGAAACTAAGGTTCAAGGTTAAAGAACAAGCAGTGTCCTATGGCAGGGGAGCATGTGGTGTGGTTTGAACCCATGGACTTCAGATTCAGAAACTGTGTCCACTATAAGACTACTGCTGCTCGTCATATATTCAGCCAGACATTATAAAACCATTTTAGGAAGAAAATAGTGACAAGGTTAGTGACAATATCCAATCAACCCATACATCATCATGGAGAAGGCTGAATATCTAGCACGAGCATTCAGCAAAGGAGAAACAAAAAATATACAAGAGGGAAAGAAATAGTGGATTGAAGAAAGAGAATTATTACATTTAGTACATCAGTCATAGCGGAAGTACTACAGGGGAAGGAAACATACACACAGATGCACACACACACATCACAAAGCAGACACAAAATGTCAAGAAACACAAGACACACTCATATAATGAGGGACCGAACAACTGAATCCATATCAGTCACCAAAGGTACATCAGTGCATTGCTATGAACAATGGCACTGATATTAACAAAGGCTCTGTGATTTACCTGACCCTCTTTTCGAAGGCAGGGTGTACAGAATCATTAGACCTATGTCTACATTTTAGAAATATTTCTATCCACATATTAAAATAAAAATTGATGTGGAATAATTCATTATAATCTCCTTGAAAGTTCTAAAAGAAAATGACTCAGCCTAGATGCACACTATGCACAGGTAAACTGCTTTACAGGGTAAAAACAAGGTGAAACACATTTTAGATCCCAAGATTAGGAGAAAAGCCTTCTAAGAGATGTGCTAAAAGCAAGAAGGAAATAAGGCAAAGGTAAGCTTAAATAGAAAAATGAATTTAAAAAATTATTATCATCAACATAATCATAATGACTAATTTGGATGAGTTTGGAAAATTAAGATATAAATAAAATGCTAGACATCAAAAACATGGAGGGAGGGAGACTGTAATTTTGTATAAGGACGACTTCAGATATCACTATATATGCACATATATGCATATAATGAATAATATGCATATGAAATTTAAGAGAAACAAGTTGTACAGCTAAGGAGCTAGAGAAAAAATATTTTTTAATCCTTACATCACCTAAGAAAGGAGAAAGACAGAAGCAGTGAAAACATTAAAAAAAAATAAATAAATAAATAAAAAAGGGTCAGGAATAAGCACTAAAATAAGTTGTTATAACTAATGTAAAGGAAAGAGACTATCACTCAAAATGTAATGTGGAGTGAAAACCAGCAAATTGTAAACACTACATACCACAGAGCATGGCTGTGAATCTAAAGAAAACAAAACAATACACATAGACTTACTGACCATTAAAAGCACGGGCTGGAAGGATACACAGCCATTTCTGAGTGCAGATGGCTCTATGGATGGAAATGACACTTGGAAGAAAATGAGTATTTCAACTTTAGCTGTAATGTTCGTCCATGATAGATAAACTGGGGGTGGGGGGGGAACACTCCCACAGCGCATGCGCAAGAATCTAGAGCCCCAGGCCGTCAGGCTGTGAGCTCTGCCTTCCTCCCTCTTCTGCAGTCACAGGCTCCGCTGGAGCCCAAACCAGAGAGGAGGCCCCGGGAAAGAAGTGTCGCTGGAGGGCGTCTTGCAGCCACACTGCTCACTGAGTCCTGGCCACTGAGAACACATCCCCAAGCACATGACACAAGAGTCTGCCTTCTAAGTGCCAAACACCAGGAGGAACTTCTTTTTCACATAGTTGTAATTTTCCAGAGTAAAGGCTTCGAAGGCGCTTAGGACACAGGTCATGACACGCCTTCCGAGCCGTCTAGTGACGGTGAAGGTTAAGCAAATGTGCGCTGAACTGCAGCGTAGCGTGTAAACCCCCAAATTCTTTTTGACAACTTTCTAGTCAGGGCTGCTGTGTGCTGAGTAATCACCTTCCAAATGTCAAAGACGACATGACACAGCAGACTTGAAGTGGTAGGTCTGTTAGGAGTCGCCGTGCGTGTTGTGAAGTCTCAGTTCTGGGGGCTGGCTCACCTGCTGTGTCCAGTGAGGGCTGGCATTGGTAATTTTTAATAAAGACCATCAAAGAGGGGACGCCCTAGTGGCTGAGCGGTTTAGTTCATGGGCACAGCTCACTTACAGCCCCAGGTCCCTGGGTTCAAGATCTGGGGCCTGGGAAACAAGCAAGATGAACAACTGAATAAAATGAGTGACATACTCCTTCCTCTTCTCTCTTCCTGCCTGTTTGTCTTCATTTCTGCCTGCATCTTTCCATAAAATAATGAAAAAAGATCATCAAATATCTGTATTCTGTAGATTAAAATTGGATGCATGTTCTTTCTCAGGGCTCTACTACAGAAGAAATGATCAGAGGAGCTCCAATGAAGTTGGTTTGCTCCAGAACCCAGGTTAGCCCCCATATTTTCCTCTCACGCTGTGGGGACCAACATCTACCTGGGAAGGAATCCATGAGCTAACATCAAAGCACAGCCTCCTACAGGCAGGATGTAGAAAATAAGAAAGAGAGAAAGCAAAAATCCACATGCTTCTTAAAAAAAGGCTCCCTCTCAGAAAGAACCACCAACCTTGGTGATAAATGAGTTGTAGTAAATATAGTCTCCTATCTATGGCAAAATAATTCCAAAAGGTAGAATAATATTTGCAGGAATGAAGGCAGGAAGAGAGAGGAGGAAGCAGCATTTTATTTATTTTATTGTGTTGTTCATCTCAATTGTTCTCCAGGCCACAAACCTGGGTCCTTGGGATGGATGTGGACTGCGCCCAGCTGGAGGCGTGGACCCAGCTGCGACTCTACCAGGGTGTGGTAATTAATCATCTATGTTCATCCTCCGTCACTCCTTGTATTCCTGAAGTGTTTATATAAGAGTGATAGCATTAAGAATGAGAGAAAGAAATCTCAGTCTTTCAGACAGTGGGAATTTAAAAGTTCCAAATTCTTTTGAACATATCAAATTCAAAATTAAGGTGAATACCAAAAGTGAGATTTGAGGGTATATGATTTTAAATAAACAGAATACACAAAAGTCTGTGGAAAAACAAGAACTAATAGCTTCCTATGTTTAAACACTTTAAAATTTACAGAGCTGACAGAGTAGACAGTCTAAGCAAGATTTTAATCCAAATTAAGGAAGCAAACATTTTGAGTCTTACCACATGGCAACGTCTACTGGAGACACAAGCCGACGAATCAGTCCAGGATAGCAGGGGGAAACTGTCAGTCAACGTTGATGTTCCACAGAGGAGGTGCCACCACACCAAGCACTGTGATCGGGGACACATTACTTCATTCTCTATACTTCACTTTCCTCCATACGACAAGGATACCCACTTCACTGAGTCATCATATGGCTACAGGGGAATCCAAGTATGGTTCCTTGTACTGTGCCTGATACTCAGAAAGGGCTGAATCAATATTACCCGCATGTGTCATCCTCACAGATGATAGTACTATATTGGTACCAGACGTATGCTAAGATGCTAGGAAAGGAGGACAATTAGGTCTGCCTGTGGGATCAGGAAAGCTTCTCAGAAGAGGGGAGCCTGGGCTGGGTTCAAAGGTTGATGGATGAGAGTAGAAAACTCCAGATTAAAGATGCAGCACATGACAGGTAAGGAAAGCTGAAAGAATGATGCACCTGTGGTTCTCCAATGTGTGTGCATGTGTGTGTGTGCAGGTGTGTGTGTGAACTTGACTTTTCTTGCACCTTATTTCCTATTTGTGTTGAAGAAGATCCTCTTGGTTGATATCAGTTCCTGAAATCCAGATGAAATGATATTGGTAAATTCCACATATGAAAGAGACTACACAAATTTAAGATATGAGCAATCAGGATCTTACTTCTGATCCTTCCTTTGAAGGGAGAAAGGGGGAAAAAGGGAGGAAAGAAAGGAAGCAAAGGAAAGATGAGGAAGCGAGGACATGAAAGATGGAAGGAAACACAGGCAGAAGAGGGAGAGAACTGACATCCTGACAGTTTGCTGAATCCTCATGGATTTTTAACACTAGCAAATGGGCGACGTGGTGACATAGATTTGATGTTATAAGCTGGAGACCTTCTCTACAGCAAATTCATTCCACACTTATTAAAATAAACTTTTTAAGACACGGACAAATCTGTGCATGTAAAAAAAAAAAACATATTTATGGTAGGTTCTAAATGACTTTTTGCAACAGAGAGGCTCCTTTACTCCAAGTTTTATAATTTACTTGCACAGAGAAGAAAATGTAGATCACAGGTTTAAGAAAACAGAAAAGGGATGGCAAATAAGTGCCGCACAGGCTCACTTGCCCCTCCTCGTCTCATGGCAGACCTGATCCGTCCGTGAGGTCCTCGCCAGCCCAGGCTTTGTGTGCCCACCGAGCAGCTCTCAACGCTGTGCTAACGCAGCTACAGTCTCAGTAAGAAGAACTGTGCTTGCCATGTGCAGAGAGTGCGAACACACATCTCGTTCCCAAGACTCCCACTGCTCCTTGGTCTGGGTGAGTAGGTGCCACACGCTGGGGACATGAAAGACAGCTGTCAGACCTGAACTGGGGCACTGAGTCGGGAAACCCAAGCGGAGCGCGGTGAGGGCAGCCGACTGAGATAACACCCAGGCGTGTTACCGTCACCAGCCCTCTTCCCTGCCTCCTACTCCACTCTCATGGGCAGCTGAGGACTGGGGTCCAGCCCATCACCGTAGCTCTCTCGGAAAAACCCCTAGAGACAGATGAAAACAGCTAGATAAGACGTATTTTCTAGAGCCATTAATTATGGATAAAGATTGCTCTATATCACAGTCTCCTAGAATCAACTGCGGTGAACTGAAGGCAACACAATGTGCAATTCAGGGGAAACGCTCCCTCATCTACATGAAGTAAATTAACGGTTCGAACATCGTAAGTGTGAAGGAAGCATTATTTTCCAGCTCTCGCTGACATGGAGGAAAGTACTTTTCTCCTACATTCCAGGTAAAATCATACCTAATACTATGAAGTGTACTGTACAAAGAAAAGACCGTTTTTCACAAAATTAATTGTGTTGAAGGAACACTGCCTCCTCCATTATACAGGCGCATCTTTGTAACTTTTGAGGTCGTCTCTCCCAAGTTGACGCTCAGCTTTGCTCCTCACTGGTGGAGTAAGAATTGTCATCTAGGTGAAATGGAAGAAGGTCGATAAAGATACTCAACACGATGCCTGCTAGTGGCAGCCACGTGCAACACACGGGTTATTTTGATACAGAATAGTATCACACTTCTCCAGAAATCAGGAAACATGGATCTAACATACTGTGATTTCTCTTTTATCTTGCTCCATAATTTTCCAACCAGTTATGCTGGTGGTCTGCTGTTCCCACGACATATCCCCTCCTACCAGTATCTTCCCTTTGCCTCACCTTCCCTTCTATGGCTGTATTTCTCCTCTGGTAGTCATTTTATTTTAGCATCTCTCTTAAGGAATATCACTTCCATCGCACCCTACCTTTGTCACAGCATCTGATTTTTGCTGAAAGTCACCAAATACTGTCTGAATGGTTCAATGATGCAAAAATACAGGGTTGATGCACAGAAAACCCACTGTAAGCCGAAAGCTCAAACTCAGAAACAGAAGCCATAGATGCAGAAAGCCCCATCTACAGAGTTAGATAATTGCAGAAAGACCAAATAAACAGCTCTCCCACCAAAGATCAGATATCGGCTATTACAGCCCCCCACCTGGGAAGACTGGAAAACACTTTTCAAAGATTGTCACTGGCTTCATAAACTTTATCTGCTACACTCAAGGACAGTCACACACTCAAGAAAATTCAAACAATTTTAAATCAGAGATAATGACTTTAAGCACAAAGCGCAGAGAGGCATCTGAGACATGAATGGGGCCTATCACATGGGTAGAAGAGAACAAACTGCTCACTCTGGGAGTGGCCAGTATCCAGGCATGGACATGGGGCCGGCGGTGAGAGCAGACGCTGTCCCTCGTCTGTTTGAAGGCGGCACAGATTGGTAAGGGGAACAAAGGATCTCATTAGACAAGGCAAGCGCTGACTCCTGAGAGGGAGAGGGACTGGAACTCTCTCCCAGAGGGCTTTCTCTCCTAGTTTTCTTTTTCTGTCTCTAACACACAGCAAGAAAGGCATCGCTGGCCAGGGTCTTAAAGAAGAGAGACTTGAGTCTCCAAATGTAATAACATGGATTTACTCTATATCTGTGTCTATAAATATATGTGTGTGTATATATACAGATATATGCATAAGCATATATACACATATATAATATGCTTCACCAGCTAGATGATAGATAATCTCAGGTAGACACTAATACATCCAAGAATTATGACTGGAGTTCTGACTGGTCAAATCCACCACAGACAACCACTTTTGTAGAAAACCTTCCCAATGGCTGTATGTCTTCAGAAGGATCAGTGGTGACAGCTGACTGGAAGAAGATATTCTCGATGTCCAGGGTGGTCACCTTTTAAGAGTAAATGAAAAGCTGGAAGACCCGACTGAACCGCCATGGAGGATTTTGCTGCAGATTATTAACACAGGAGAACATGCCAGAGCCTTCAGAGTTGCCACATGGTGCACAGACATTTTCAAGGCCTGTTTCTCAAGCATGATTACAATATGGCAGGAGTTAGACATACAGGAGAACTTTAATGGCGGGGCTTACCTACGGCAAGGGCCATGATCTGCCGTTCTCTCGCAAGGACCACTCCAGCTCCATGGACATGACCGCATTACTCCAGGCTGAAGTGGAATCTGCACAAACAGCAGTGACCTGTGACAGCCTGCCCTTCGCCCAGCACCGTCAGGAAGAGATGCAGGTGGCACATGAGGACTCGCGCCAGCCGACCTGCCCGGGCTTCGTTTCCTCAGAACCCTGGATGGAGCGGTGTGCGAGTAACAGGACCAGCTGCCCTGAGGTACCGCAGGGACACAGAAAAGAGCTCAAGGGCCTCGACATCCAATTATACAGAAAGGTAGTAAACGCAAACACTGCTCAGAAAAGGAAGAGAATGAAGTGTCTGAATGGGTCAGATGAGGTTTCTGGAGAAATTGGTGTTTGAGATGAGCTAAAAAGTCACAGGGTATTTTGTGAGGATCAAGAAGTAGAAGCAAAGCGTCAAACTGGGAGGCACCGTGATCAGTTCGTGGGTAATGGAGGGCGCCCGAGCGTGGGCTCCGCCACCAAACCGAAGTGCTGGGTGCACCAAATGGTCACCTAGCAGAGCCTCTGGAGTCACAAAGCGTCTAAAACGATGAGTGCTGCACTCACCTAGCACGGCTGTGTCTGGGCAGATCCCCTCTGCATTCACTGCAGCCCAGTCTGCAAAATCTCTCTCTCCATAGAGCTGTGAGGACAGAAGTAAATGTGCAGCTACAATGTCCACCAATGATCCTGCTTTTACTGCTCATAATGCCTAGTGTTAAACATTCAGAGTCAAACTGCATTACACAGAGTGAAAGCTACATTTCTTCAGTGACAGAGACGCTGTGATAGAAAGATCAAGTCAAAAGAGCACAAGCTAAGACAAGATCCATTAAATAACTGACTGGTTGCCATGTCGCTCAGATGAGTGTTTACACACGTGGTGAATTGTCCTCCCATAAACTGAGAAGCAGAAATGGCCAGGCTCCTCCATGTCGCAGAGGAAGACACAGGACTGTTTCCCGAGTCCTGTAGTTCATCATCCCAGAGACGTGTCCACTCCGGGTCTGGACTCTCAGCCATGAGGACGTTCAGTGGAACCAACACGGCCCCGGGCCTCGGGGCTGCTGGCTCAGGTGCGAGTCAGAGCTGGGGAACAGCTGCTGTGGACATGGGCTCCACCGCGGTCCCCAGAAAGACCGCATGGTGACTGGGGCAAAACCAGGACGGAAACTCCCCAAAGAGGCTTCATTATGTTCCTCCAAGGTGATTCTAGGCTATAGGCGTCTTGTTTATTTACAGTCTTAATTTTTGTGTATTAAAAACATACGCAATTATACAAAAACCTGTACCTCAGGGATATAGCCCCTTAAGATAAGGCTAAAAGAAGGGAATTGAGATAAAGAAAATTACTCAAGAAGTATAAAAAGAAAATGATACAAATATTCAAATAGAAATAACAAAAGTAGATATTTCATTGAACATATACTATATAGGAACATATGTATGCTATAATATATACATATGTAATACATAGTATATAATTTTATATCAATTATATACAAATATATATTTTATATATTTCATAACATACTGTAGAATATGCAAATATAATTAGTATACTATTATATATTATAAGTACATAATATATAAAATTAAATATAGATATAAAATAGAGACTATATCTATATTGTATATTTTAATGCGATATTATATATTATACGAGTATCAATGTATAATATACATCATGTTATATATAATCGTTTTTGCATGTAATATTGTCACAATATAACACACACTATATTCTGTAACATGCTATATAATATAAACATCAAATATCACTTGAATAGAGATGAGAAATTTAGGAGGGCTTGGGTGAAGTTTGGGAAACACAGAACTAAGACACTTGAGAATGTGATGAGAAAGGAAATAATGCAAAAGACACTAAGGAGGAAATGTCTGAGGACCCAGAGACTCCAAGGAGGAGGAGGTGGAGGGGTGGGAGGGAAGGGGAAGAGAGCAGGGGAGGCAGCAAGAGCCAGGGTCCTCACAGGACCCTCAGCAGACAGGTGCCTTTTGCGAAGAGCAAATGAAAGAGGCCAGGAGGAGGTCGGAGGTAGACAGGGTAGAGTGAAGATTATTTAGATCCCTGAAACATAACTTCAAACACTAGGGAAGAGAAACGAGCCAATGAATAAATCGCACACGTGGTCAGGATTCCAGACCTAAAGAAAAAAAACAACACTTTTCACCGCTTCCCAACTTTTTATGACAAAGTACAGTGTTAGAGAACAAGTATAAAACATTTCTTCTAAGTATGAAGCATCTAAGCCCGTTCCCAGTAAAGGCCAGTCACACCAACAGTGCCCTGATGTTTCAGAGCACCTGGTCCAGCCTTCCCACTGTTAGACTGTTGGGGAGCATCAGGAGTCGGAGAGGACCAGTCTCTCCACACTGGCCTCCACCAGAAACAACCTGAACCCCGAGGCGCCAATCAACATAGTTCCTGCTTTAGCCATTCAGCTTCCAGGTGACACTCCAAGTCACATTCCAACATGCCTCTCCAACTCAAACCCAGATATTCAAGACCCTCCAGGGAGATGGGGTCCCAGCAGACCTTACCCCTGCTCAATCCCTGTTTCCCAGGCTCTGGGCAGGAGGATGGAACTTCTGCCTACCACACACCCTAATGAGCCCCAAATCAGAGCACAGAGTAAAATGACTTCTGATGCAGAGGCAGGTAAAACACTGTGCATGCTTCTGCCCACCTTTGTTAACCATCCTGGTCTCTAAGTCAAGGGTCAGCAAACTTTTTCTGTAAGGATACAAGTAAATGGTTTTTATTCCACAGTCATATGGTTTTGGTTGCAACTGCTCGACCCTGCTACTGCAGAGCAAAAGCAGGAATATAGAATACGGTGACAAATGGGTGTGCTCGGGTTCCAGTAACACTTTATTTATAAAAACAAGCTGGCCAGAAAGCCAGGCTGGGCTGTGGAATGTCCTTTGCTAATCCCGGCTCTGGATCTAACTAATCAAATATTTCCTTCTCCACCCAGCTCCCCTCTTACCAGAACTTGAAATCTAGTGTCCCCTCCTCAGTCTGACATTCTGTAGAGCCAGACTCTAGACTCTGCTTCTTGGATGCAGAGAAGGTATTTACTTAACAACTACAAACTCTACAGAGTCAAATTAGTGGGTACCAGCAGGGAAGGGGGAGGTGGGTTGTCCAATCAGATTAAAAGGGGTCAACTCGATGGTGAAGGAGAGAACTGGACTGAGGAGTGAACTTAACATATGTACAGATGGTGTTTATGGTGATGCACACCTTAAACCTGTATAATGTTGTGATGTAATGCTCCTACAATACCTTCTTTTAAAGGAAAGGTGCAGCAGGAATGAAGGGCAGGCAGGTAGGCAGGAAAAGAGAAGAGGAAGAAGCATCCCTGTTTATCTTTATTTCAGTTGTAAATCTTGGTTGCTCTCACCCCCTGCCTCGGGCCTCAGGGCATGAACCTGGGTCCTTGGGATGCATGTGGCCTGTGCTCAGCCAGAGGCGGCTGACCCAACCACTACCCTACCAGGGCACCAATACAAGTTTAAAAAATTAAGCCATGATGGGAGAGCAATGCTAAGCACTAACATTTACTGACTGTGCCAAGTATGATACTAGTTTCCTCATAAACATGGTTTCAGTGCATCCTCAGAATCTAATGAGAGAGGTATAAAGCTCATCTCTAAAGAAAATGAGGTTGAAACGGGTATATTTTCTTCTCAAGGTCACTCAGGGGGAAGTCGAGTTCTAGCCCCAGTTTGTCGGGATCCAGAGCCAGAGTTCGTAACTGCCGGTCTGGGCCTCTGCCCAGAGCACATGTGACGGTCTGGACAGTTGGTGTCCACCCACTGCTCTTCCGACACTGCCCTCTGGGGGCTCCAAGCAGTGGCTCTTGGACTTGAATGAAGTTTGAAAAGTCAATGAAAACGTGAGTAGCAGTGCCAAGTAAGTTCCACATGCAGGGGATGTTATATTCCTGCCTATGTGTCCTCCCTCCCTCAGCGGTGACACACGCAAGGTATCAGAGATCGTCACGTGTCAGAGTGGACTCGGGAATCCTGATGTGGCTGGAAATCTCCCAACACAGCCTGAGCTCCACCAGAATATTCTCAGATGAAAACTGAAAACCGGGCTGGGGGCACTGAGAAGGGTGGGTTATGTAAATGCAGCCTGTGGGGGTCTCAGACGGCAGGGCAGGGAAAGTCACTCTCTGCTAAGAAGGATCCAATAGCAAACTGAAAATAAAGGCAATGTGATGATTTTCAAATCCTGCTCATCTTATCTTCCTGGTAAAGAAGACACGGGTTGTAGGGATACAACCTACATTACCCATAGCACTTAAGTAAAAAAGGGTAAAACTCATGAGCTGCTTTGAGCCAACTATAAAAGTACAGGTCTTCGTTCTGCCGACAGAGGAGAGATGCAAGCAGAGGAATAAAAATAAGCATTCAGGCACATCCTGGCAGAGTAGCGGTTAGGTCAGCCGCCTCCACCCAAGAGCAGTCCACAGACTTTTCAAAGTCCCCGGTCTGTCCTGGGGCCAGGGGAACCACGAAGATGAACAACTAAATAAAAAATAAATAAAAATACTTCTTCCTCCTCTCTCTTCCTGCCCGTCTGCCTACTCGCCTTCATTCCTGCCTGCACCTGTCATTTAAAAACAAAAAAATTTTGCTTTCAGCCTGGGAAAGCAGCCAGAGCACATGTCACACGGGTACCTGAGCCCAACACCTCCACTCCATCAACCCCATAAGGCTGTCCTTGCGCATTTGCTGAATTTGGTTCCCGGGGGCAGCGTGTCAGAAGAGCGTCTTGAAGGTGACCTTCTATGCCAGCCTCCCTCACAACAATGCTCCTGCCATGGCCATGCGACCCTGAGGATGCAGACTCCTGATGGTGGCCACATACTCGCTCCCTCGTCCCGCTGTGCCATCTCTGCATGGGGCGGCACGACATGGGCTCGAGGGACTGAGTCCTAACCTCTGTGTCGCACCATGAAACTGCAAGGAGACACGCTTGATGGGTGAGTGAGTCTGGAAGAGCTGCAACTGAAGCTCTCTGTGGTCCCAGCATCTGACCGAGTCAGACAGTGAGCATGACAGTGAGTGGGCTGGAGGATGTGCATCCCCAATGCAGGACACCCAGGGGACACCTTCTCTGTGACAAGAAGCAGAACACGACCTTAACACAACAACGGAAAAGCAGGCACAGCTGTTAAAAGGATTAAAGAGACGGTATAACATAGACTGAAGGGGAAAGAGAATATAGGAGGATCGGCCTTTTAAAAGCGATTTAAAAAAATCTAAAAGCTAGTGAATTCCAAATCAAGGAAATGTTAAAAAAGTGTGTCCCTACAGGCAGTGTTGACTTGTTCCCAGACAAAACAAGCATATTAGCAATTTCTTTTTATCACTACAGTGATGTTTCTGAAAATCTGCCTGCGTTAACTATCCTCTTTGTCACTGAAAACTGAGAATAGTGAGATTCTTGACTAACACATTCACGGGAAAGAAGCAAAAACCGATTGGAAATATTTCTTAACAATAGCATTAAAATGTACAGCATTACCCATTGGCTTTAGTACGTAAACACTTTCAACTAAGTGCATATTTAACAAAAATACATCTGAAGCTATTCAAAGGGCAGAGAACAATTCATATCCTTTGCTATGGAAGTTGTTTTTGTTTTTCCAAGTTTGATAAGATTTACCAGTATGACAACAACTGGTCTCTGGTAAATATCTAACAGCCAAAACCTTTAGTCTTAACATTTCATAGCTAAATATACATAAATGAAATGAGGTTTTCAATGAATAGCTTTGCTTGAGTAGATAACTAAAAGTCCTTTGAAAAAAGCACATGGCAACTATTATTAATCCCACATCTGTGACTTTTGTATCATATTATATGCATATAACTTCAATAAATACTCAGCCTAATTATTATTTTTCAATATTTTAAATAATGAAAAAAAATTTAAATAATGATATAAAAATACATTCAATACCAGGATACGATTTTCCTTAGCCACTCAGCAAAATAATGTTAAAGCATCAGTGTCCATGTATTTTTGAATTCTCAAGACAGTAGACAGTGAGAAGCACTACTAAGATCAAAACCATGACAATGTCTTTTCCCCAAAATTCAGCATGTGTGTGTCAAAACTAACATACAAACATTACGTAGGATTTATTTGGAAGAACGAAGCTTCCATAATAAAAGACTACATCAGTGAGCAAAGAAATGCTATATATCTACATTTCAATAATCAGATGACTTGGAAACAATCCCATCTTAATAACGACTGGATAACCATTATAAATAAACAACTAACTGGGTGAGGATTCTCAGCATAGCCAAGAGAGCAAAAGACAAAAATCATAAAGGTTGAATACTACCTGGTGAAACGTGTCCACACAGGTCAGATCAAAGTTTATAAAGTATATTTCCAATGTGTTTTTATCAATTCAAAAAGCAAAGGCCCAAACTCAAAACCCCCAGAGCACATTGTTTTGAATGAGACTGGAATTGTACAGACTCAACTCACGAGTCTCTGAAATGAAGTGGAAAAGAAGATGCAAGCTCTCTGATTTAGGGGGAAAAAAAAAAAAAAAAAAAGGAAATTCAATTACTGGAACCAAGATATGTTGAGATGTTACTTGTCATATTTACAGACAAAACTTCTCGCTTCTCCCAGACCTCTGTCCTCCCAGGTGGTGCGGACACAGCACACAGAACTCTCATTAGAGATGAACTCAGTCCGGAAAGAGAAAAAAAAAGTTTTGCCTAAAAAAGCTCCTTGCTCATTGCAAACCCCAAAGGAACACCAATACCACGCAGCCTGTTCCACAGCTTCAGACATTTGATGCTTTTGGTTGTTTACTGTCTCTTCCCCTTCAGCAGGGGGTTCACGCCAGAATTTTCCATGATCCAAATTATTCCCTTTGCTTACTTTTCAGAGTGCCTCGCTTAACTCTTTTAAGTCACCAGGGTCCTAATTAGCGATGAGGAGATGCCGTCAGCTGTGACCTGGTGCCTGAAGGAGTTAACGTAGCTTGCGAACAGCTTCCTTCCCAGGTAAGGCCACACACTGGCTGGTTTAGGCAGGAGAGCCGGGGCTGCTAGAAATGGTTCACGTAACCACAGTCATTCAGCGCTCGTCCACAGGTCTGAAACCCAAGGGCCACGATGGACACTGAGCTCCTCAGGCAAGCAACTTGCCCACAGGGAGCATCTGAACTCATTCAAGTTAAACAGAATAAAACAACTAGTGGCTGTCCTTAACGGACATGAAAGCTTTTATTAAAAAAAAAAAAAAAAAAAAAGCACACACATATTCCAGATGAAGTGCTCATACGCTAAAGGACACCGAATGGCCACTTCTCCTCTTACTCCTTTCTCATTAGTCTTTGTAAAGAGAGAAAAATCATCACCGTTTCTCAGTGCCCAGGAAGGCTGGACTCCAATTCCTCTAATTCACCCCAATAATCCTCAAGACAGCTAACAATAACCAGCTGCTCACACCGAGAAACAGTCCTCCCCAGACGCCAGGCCCAGCGTTTCATATCTATTAAGTCCATCCTCCTAACAGCCTGGTGAGAGGGTGACTCGATCTTCCCCACTTTACAGACAAGGAAACTGTGTACTGAGCATCTGGAGTCCCTGGTCCAAGGTCACGCAGCTCATTAGTGGCAGAGCTGGGTGAGAGCCCGGGCAACCTGGCTCCAGAGGCAGTGTGTGAAGCCACAGGCTAGGCTGCAAAAGAGGAAAAGAAAAAAAAAAACAAACCAGTAAACAACCCAAAGGAAGAGTGTGAGGCTCTGCTCAGTGGGAACATTTGCAGGAAAAAAAAAAAAAAAAAAAAAAAAGTCAGGAATTCTGTTTTTTTCTATTTCCCATCAGACAAAGGTATCTTCCAATATTGCTTTCTTGTTGTTTTTATAAAAAAATTAATGATTAAACAGGGATCCCCTTGGCAAACCTTGCTGGCTAGTGTTTTGAAACCAAGATCATAGAGAAAGAGGAAAGCAGAAAACAGAGAGAAGCTAATGTGCAGATTTACAAAGCAGAACAGGCCTCAAAACACAAACCGGTGAACAGGACCAAGAGACTCCAGAAAAGGACGGGCTCCATAATGGAGTGGTTTGCAAGCACATAAAAGTGAAAGCACAATCAGCAGGACAATGTGACAAAAGTACTATTCTCTTAAACAGTATCTTTTAACTCAGTAATTTCTTGCTCGGCCATCTCTCCTTAGGAAATCATCGGAGATGCTTACCAAAGCTCATCCCACATGAGTACTCATTAGAACGATGGCTTTGAAGAGGCTCCTTCTAATTTCCTGAAGTGTCCGAAAGTAAGAGAAAGGATTAAATTGATCACCTCTCTAGGACGAACAAAACACACAAGTGGGAGCTTTTAAATATGTTTCATGACATGGGGAAATCAAAAGAAAATTACATGAAAGGAATATCAAACTTCTGTATGCAGACATACAGCAAATACCAGGACCATTTACTTAAATACATTATAGCAAAAAAAAAAAAGATCTCTGGGTGGTAAGATTAAACTAGCATCGTCTTTTTGGTGTTTTCTGTTTTACAATTTTCTAACATGAATAGTTATTAATTTCATACTCTACGGTGAAAAACGCAATGTTGAAGAGCAAAGGCATTTGATCGTGAAGGCTACTTTGTAATGTTTGAAATGACAAGCACATTAGCCTTACTTCCTTCTTGGAAATCATTAATAAACTGGTAGATTATGAGACTGCAGTCCACACAGAATGGGTGGATTTCTGAAAGAATCTGACAGTCCTGACGGCGCTCCTGGACAGCAGTGTGGGCTGGCTGGTCGTCAGGTCTCGCAGAGATGGAAGTCTGCACCGAATGCCATGCAAGAGCAGATGGCTCACAACAAAAGGTCCTACCTCTGAGCTCCGACGAGGGCCCACTCATTTCTCGAGCAGGGTTTCCGAACGCACACCTTTCAAGCTCACAGCTAGAAGAGTGAACCATGTCAATGGCAGGTGTGCAAACTGGGTAGAGCCACTAAGTATCACCATGTTTCTGGAACTGAATTTAGCACTAATTTGCAACCTTGCATCTTGCCAAGACTAAGACCACCTCATTGGCAGCGCTTTCTAAACAGCGGTCTGTCCAGTAAACATCCGGATTATGATTCATATAATCCTGAGAGGTGAAAACACTAATCTGAACCAACATGCTAGCAGGGTGAATACACATGAAGCCACACCTTCAGTTCAATAACAATTTTGCAAGTGTTGTTTGGTGACAGTCTGTAAACAAAGACCATTTCAGATTTCTAACAGTCAGAACAATGTAGTATTTTTGATGAAAGGTGGTCACAACCTCACTGGCAGTTCCCATCTGAAAGAAGGGCTGGGCGGGTGTATTTCTGACCTTCTTACTTGAAGAAGGGATTCAACAAAATGAGAAGTTCCAGAAAAATTCAATCGGGGACGCTCTAAGTCTGATCAGGAATATTCAAAGACACTGGGACTATTTCATTAAGAGGGCATTTCAAGGGACATAACCAATGCTGAAATGTTTGCTCTGTGATTCTGTGAAAGAAGAAAATCAATGTATTCTATTATATTCGAACCTGAAGTCTGCCTTCTGTCTCGACAAGTCCACTCAAAACTGTTTGTCAAGGTCAGCAGTGACGGCTTCAACTTGCCAAATCCCAGAGGCTCTTCTTCTCCCCACGTGAACAGACCTCCCCTCATTACCACACCCCAATCTCCGCTTCAGGGACAATTTGCTCTCTTTCAAATTTAAAAAAAAAAAAAACTGTATTACTTGTTTACATTGCTGTACGCATGTTAGGATACTGAAATCGCACCTCAGTCTGTCTGGTGTGCCTGTTTCACACCACGCCCACCGCCGGGTTCCAGTTTCTTTACCACACCTTGTTCCTCCTTCCTTCCCCCTCCCCTCCTACCCACCTCCATAGACACACTGTCCTTGTTCCTTTTCCTTCTTTACTCAACCTCTAGATGTCAGAGGTTGACAACTGCCTCCTCCTCCTCTCGCTCAGTGATTTTATCTATCGCTATGATTTAAATAGCTTCTAGGCTGATTACTCCCAGATTTAAATTCTCACTCCGGCCTTTCCTCTAAACTCTACAGATTCTCTTGTTCAAACGTCATAACGCCAGAAGACATTTCTGATTCCACACCCTACTTTTCCCCTCTCATCACCATATGTGTATGTGTGTGCATACACATCATATATATATATATATACACACACACACACAAATACACACACACCCCCAACATATAACATGGATCTCTAAACAGATCACGTCTCGTCTCCACCGCAGCTACCTCACCAACAGCTCTGCCCATGACCTGGCTTGCTCTCTCAGTGTAAGGACAGGAAACCTCTTTCCACCACAATCACCAAAGTCTTCACACAGGTTGTTCCCACAGATGTGGACCCAAGTCCTGGGCTCTTTTCCTTCAAGTCTCCCTTTAAAAGTCACTTCCTTAGAGCAGGCCCCCCAGACCACCCTGGATGATGTGTCCATCTCCCTGCCCCCAGCTGTTTTCGCTCTCAGCCATTTACACCCATTCAAGGCACTTAACTTCTAAAGATTTTGTCTTCCTTTTTGTCTCTCTCCTAAGCCCCAGCCTGCCTGGAATGTCGGCTCCAAGGGGGAAGGGGTCCATTTTATTCCTCATGGTATTTACAAAGTTCAGAAACGGTTTAAATGTTGAATGTGGAGGGAACACCATTTGGATATCCTCCGGGCTGGTCCTAGAACTGTTAAGGAGTTTCTGGTTAAAAACACTCCAGGAGTAGCAGACGTTTTATGATTTCCTAATGTTTAGACAGTCTCTCTAAAACAGTTCTGGGAAATCACTTAAAACCCTGATGAAAAGTCACCTCCCTGAAATTAAATCAGTGCAGGGGCTCTCCGTCTGCCCCGCAGGATGCGGCTGGGGACCTCTGAGCCTTTTTTTCTGCACCGATCAAAATGGGGCCCAGAAAGCGGTCAGCAGATCAAGCACAGCCACGTGCGGTCACCTGAAAGTTCCACTCTTCATTCATTTGTGATGCTGTTCTCTAAACACCCCAGGATCACTTTATTTAGTGTCACACACATTAATAATGCAGAGACCTTTACACAGGCAGGCGGGGAAAAGGAGTCCTGAGTGATTTCGTTTCTACAGTGCATATGCAAAGTCGAAGGGACAGAGCGTCTCATTACCACCAATGTGGGAGTGACTGGCGATAGAGATGATAGTCGTGAAGTGGGCTCCACTACACAGCAAAGCAACCCACAACCCAGGAGCATTTTCCACCTCAATCTTTTGGAGTCTTCTAGCCAACCAGTCCTGCCCAGGAATCTCAGAGACAGGGCAGGGACTGCAAGCCCGCTCTGTAAGACACTCCTTCACCTCCAGCAAACTTCTCCTACTGGTGTAAAGTAAAACCAGACAAACCAGAAGCAGTCGGCAGAGACGTGTATCTGATGGCATCTTTCAAGTCACTATAAAATTTGTCACTAGATACTATAAAATGCTGCAAAAATAAGGCTATGAGGTCATGAGCTCAAACAGATTTTCTCCAAAAACATTCACTTTAGGAAGATAGCAACTTTTTAGATTTTAGAGAGCAAAAGAGATTTCAATTTCCTCTTTGTAATATCCAGTGTCGGCCGTGGTGTGGAAGAATAATGCGTCGGGAAACAGGTAACATAAATGCTGAGGACCTTTCTAAAAGGATGTGGGCAGTAGCTTTCCATTTAAAATGCAAACTCCCGGTGTGCCCTGGTGGAGCAGTGGTTAGATACTCGCCTCCGAAGAAGCACAGGTCACATACTCCTGGGTTTGAGTCTTGGGTCTGAGGGGAACAACCAGTGTGAACAACTAACTACAAATAAAATAAAGGACTTCTTCCTCCTCCGTCTTGCTTCCTGCCTGTCTACTTGCCTTCATTCCTGCTGCACCTTTCCTTAAAAAGAAATAAACTGAAATGCAAACTCCCTTTGATTCAGCAGCCTGGCTGCTAATATATACTCTGTTTACATAAAATACTTCTCCCAGAATGTTCACTTTTCATACTGCTTGTGGTAGCAAAAATCTAGAAAACTCAAATTGCCTCTCAGCAAGACAAATATTCATAAAATGGAGCAATGAGCAGCTGCCCACAAAGAATGAGACAGCTCTCTGTGTGACGATGAGGGTAAGACTCCCAGACAGACTGAGGGAGAAAAGCAAGGACTGTGTGTATGTAGATACGTCTACATACTCATTTTCGAAAATTCTGGAAGAATCATTGAGACACGTAAAACTGGTTGTCTCTGAGAGAGAAGAGGAGAGTAAATAGAATGTAACGACCACACTTACTTTAAACTCTTCTGGACATTTTGAGTGATTTTTATGATGTGTATTTATTGTTTTATTAATAAGAATAGTAACTCCAATATTTACTGCATGCTCTGGAAAAACCTAGCTGCTCTTCATAAGGAGGACAAGTCACAGAACACTCTATGAGCTTATTGTTCTGGCTTCCAACCCGCCCATGAGCCCTCACGGGTTAAGAGGCCCTTGCCCTCACTCTTTTCTCTGCGTAGCCTCAATGCATAAGGACGGAGAAATTTTCATTTCTGTTTTTCCAGTTTTAGGTCCATATCATCCACCTCGAAAAAGCTAAGTTGAAGGAGAGCGCATTATTCCATTATTCCACTGCCAAGGTACCCAAGAAAAATCAGTGCTTCCTCTTGTGCTATTTACTAAATAATTGTATCATTACCGAAACAAAACCGAACAAGAATACTTTCCAATTCAGAGCATAACACCTGCCATTCTCCCAAATCCCAGGAGAACCAGAAGCATCAACCATCAGGCCAACAGCTTTTCTTTCCCAACCTGGGCTCCTGTGTTTCCTATTGCAAAACACTACACAATTCTCTCAGCCCACAAGAGAAATTATAAAACACTTAGGCTGAAAAGACAAAGTGAAATCGACATTCAGATTTTCTAATGCTGAAGATCTCAAAAAGATGGGAACTTTGCTATTTCTTCTTCAGATCAGAGAATTGCTTCCAACGCCCTTGAAGAAAGGGGAAGCAGAAAGAAAAGTCTGTTTGAAAAAGTCTAGTATCTACTGAGGTGAAAAAAAAGGACTCCTCCTCCTAAGGCTGATTTTATATAAGCATTCCGACCAAAATGTGCGATTTCATTTTTGGTTGGAGAGTGTACAAGTCATTAATGAAATGCACAGCACGCTGGCCTGGTGCACTGAGCTGTCTGTGGTACTGAAAAACGACACCCCCGGCTGAGATGTCCTGAGTCCTGTGCTTACAAAGCCTTCCCGTCACACTATTTTAATTCAAGCGCTTCCGTCCATGACTCACCTGAACCTATTTTGCCAGAGCATGTAGAAACATTTTATGAAAGGTCACAGCGATTTGTTTTCCGAGGTTCTCCATGGAAATGTCAGGGTCTCCCCAAGCTTCCGGAAGCAATTCTGGTGGACAGGGAGTCAGAACACGGGCCGCCACGCTTGCCCTGAAGATGGTGGGACATCCCACCGCGCACCTGAAACCCGTGCTAACTAGCTTTCATGATCCAATCACCGCGGTCATGTGCGAAGAAGAAAATGTGTCATTTTATGCTAGTCTCTATCCAAGGACATGCTCTAAGTGGCAACATCATCCCTACATCTAGGTCCTTTACTCACAGATAATCAACACATAGGGAATTCTTAAGAGTGAACTCAGAAGTGCCTATTTGATGAAAACTTATGGAAGAGATGTACCAACAGCAGTGACATGGAAGTAATCAAGGGCACAATTCGTCATTTTCCACAAACAGTTATATAAGCCCCTGCACTGGGTTTCACCGAATTTCAGAAATAAGTTTCTTAGCTGTCACGCAGACTCTATTCTCTGAAAAAACCAGAACAGTGCTACTTTTCTTTGTCTGCTTCTTGACTTTGAGCTCCTGGTTTCCACATGCATGTGGCTCTTTTCCTTTTTTGTAAATTAAAATTTGTAGACTTTGTAGCTTCAACTTGAGGAGGAAACCCCTCTAGATAAAATGCTGAGTGTAAATACTACATCCGGAACAACTAAATAGGATCCATGTATCTATTTCGCAATTATCTTACGTGCTGTTACTTTAACAGAAACCCTATATCATAGAAAGTAAACTCATTTTGAGCACTTAACATTCTGTGATTTTTTTATTACCCCAACAACAGAGAAGTTCCCTGTGCTTACTTGCCTTCGAGACGCAAGCTATGCTTCGCTTTTCTTACCCATGTGAAAGATACTCTAATCAACAAATCTACGTTTGTGTAACAGAAATAGTGCTCCAACTGAGCTTAGGGAAAAATTCTTTCAAGTGTGAAATAATCTATAAAAATATGATTTCCTGCAATTTCTGCAAGTTTCAAGGGTTCTAATATGGTATCGAAAAACCTTGAAACATAGAATTAACAGTTGGCAGCTCCTTAGATTACTGTAAGTTACTTTCAAAAATGTCCCAATCATCCAGAAGAAGTTTGTGTTTGCAGGAAGACACTTGTCCTGAACACCATCAAACATTCTCCCCCATGAATGTTCACTTAACTGTATGCTTTGCAGAATGAATGGGTAATAACGCCCTAGCTAAGGTGTAATAAAAAAACCAAAATGCCCAAGGTCTCTTTCCAAGTTGGGAAAGAGGGTAAAATGTTACTTGATTTTCAAATAATATTTTATGCTTAACCTTATTCATAAGTCAAACCTTTGGACTTCAGAGAGAAACCACAGATAAGCACGCTTCCACGGCGTAGGGTGCTATCAAGCAGTGGCAGAGTGGACTGGAAGCTGGGAAGGGCCGGGTCTTCTCTGTGCTGCCTCTCTGTGTAACCAAGCCAATTACTCACTTCTTCACACTTCAGCTTCCTCATCTAGACACTGAGTCAATGGACCATTAGACCTATCTTGTTCCTTCTACCTCTAAGCGTCTACTCTTCAGGTCAGAAGGTGAGGATACATTCAGAATGTTGAAATTGCATTTTAGTATCACTTAAAAGACTTGAAAGAACCTCAAGACTTGCCCTGGGGGAGCAGAGATTAGGTCAATTGCCTTCAAAGTTGCACAAGGCCTGGGTTCGAGTCCTGAGTCCAGGGGAAATAACCAGTGTGAACAACTAAATTAACATCAAGATGCTTTTTCCTCCTTTCTCTCCTGCCTGCCTATCTTCCTTCATTCCAGCCTGCATATTTCCTTAAAAACAAACAAAAATTTCTTAAGTCCACAATCACTAGTACCACAAGAACTAGGTAAATTATTAAAATTTTAAGAGATGCGACATGTTTGTCCTATTTTGCCAGTGCAGCTGTATTCTCCAGACAGTCTCAGTCTTCCTAATTCTCATTTTCTATCTTTATTCCTTCAAAATCACACTTCTCTGCCTTTGTAAATTTGAAAGCAGCATGGAGTAGTTTCTCTCTCCTTATATGGGGTTATGTGTGTCTTTATTTTATCTGAGCAATAGTCAAAATTATTTCCTTCCAAATGTAGTATGTGTTAGATAATTACTAACTTTAATCTATAATAAACACTACACGTTTTAAATGGCAAGCTCTAGACTTTGCTTAAAATTCAAAGACAACTTCTAAAAGAAAGCAGCCTAAAATTAAGGGTTGACTACTTCTACTAAACATCTAACAATTGCATCTCCCAAATCACTTTAAGTTCAAAAGTGGAAAATCTAAATCTATCTTAATTTTTGAAAACTCTAGTTATTTTCATTCACAATCTTAAAATTCCTTTGACTCTGGGCTATAGCAAAGTAAACAACTTCAAAAGGTGACCCATGAGTTTTGCACAGGGGTGCATTCTAGAAGTGTCTGTTTTAGCCAAATCTAACAACAGAGTTCCTGGCTGCATTTAACAAAGAACAAAAAACAAAACAAAACAAAAATGTCCTAACAAGTCACAAGAACAGTGGCCTTTGCTCTTACAGACACTTAAAAAAATTCTATAATGATTGTACCTCAGACATATCAAACTACCAGAGATAGGTCTTGTGTCTAAAAGTACACCATTTTTCTTCTTGAATGTTGGAGGACCTGCTAAGTTGGGAATATCATGAGCCTATTTTCTGCTGTCAGCCACATTACAGAAATGATCTAGATGGACAGTCTTCCATAATGACGCACTCACTAGAAAGAGATCTGTCCAGCAAGAATACAAGTTACCTTACAGATTAAGACCACTGCGTAATTGAGCTGGAGGGAAATCAAAGCAGCGATTACCCAAAGTGGTCTACCTAAATAAAATGGGGGAATCAGAAGGGTTTAACAGCTATAGCCCAGAAACGACTGCATGTTTAACAGCTGCGCTGTTTTGCCTTTAACTTCCTGAAAGAACAGGTCAGGTGCTAACATCAGCCTACAGTCATGTCTTCTGTAACCTCAAGC
>RJWH01007951.1:0-34974 GCA_004363575.1 Solenodon paradoxus | reverse complement strand
AGCAGCAGGGTGCAGCAGCTGGTGGGGTGCAACAGCTGGTGGGGTGCAGGAGCAGCGGGGTGCAGCAGCTGGCAGGCTCTACTGTCCCCGCCCCCACTCCACCCCAGGTTACACACCGCGTCTGTTAGTGGTTGTGGTCTGCGGGGACTCAAGCACCTGGCCATCGGAGCACTCTGAGGCACCTTTCCACCATCATGTGGACATGCCCAGTGGCCGCTGTCGAGTCACCACTCTGTGCAGCGCCCCAAGGAGGGCTGGGCCATGGCAGGAGCGCTGTGCTGTGTGCCATGAGTCCTCTGACCGTATTTTATGGGTCATGAGCGTCTGGGACGGAGCGCGGGCAGCCCTGGAGGAGCAGCTCACTGACACGCACACAAGGCTCTGGAGCACTGTCTGCGGAGGAAGTCCGCTGCCGGCCCGGAGCCGAGCGCCACGTGGGTTCCAGGAGGGGACACGCAGCCCGAGGCGGTGGCAGTGTTTGTCTGCTGGGAGGACCGGCCCGCACCCCTCGGCCCTCGGCCCTCGGCCCCGACTGCGTCTGCACAGACGACAGCAGCGGACGGGTGGCCCGCAGTCCAGGTCAGAGCTGCAGTCTGAGCTCCGTGGCTCCAGGACAGTGTGGCCTTCAGCCTCTGCTGCTGCCCCGGGCCGCTGGCCACTGCCCCGTGTCATCGCCTGTGAGGTGGTGTGCCCGCAGCTGCTGCCACAGGAAGTACTTCTGTGCCAGGTGGCGTCCTGCTGACATCGAGGCCGCCTGAGTCCACATGGGTAGCTGGGGACACAGCCAGAGGGTCACTAGTCTGTTTCTGGGATGACTGAAAACACGGTGACCTCTGGTGTCGGTGGCAATCATGCAAGGTTTCCAAGAGCCCCCAGGTAGAGGCCTTGTCTGGTTCACAAGTGGCCCGGCCACCACGCCACAGCGGGCCCGGTGTCAGCCTCACTCAGGCTCTGCCTGGGGGGTTCCCGATGGGCCCCTCGTCTGAGCCTGGCTGCTTCCCGCTAGACCCTGAGCCGAGGGCACCTGGCGCCCGGCCTCAGAGCCGCCGGCCGCGGGCGGCGCATCTCGCCCTCGTCACCGGGAAGTGGCCTCTGCGCTCGGCTCTGGTCTGGGCCTCCTGGCCGCATCGCTGCGCCCCGGGCGGCGGGGGCTCTGCGGGCTTCCCACGCCCTGCTGAGCGCTGTCTCTTGCAGATGAACGTGTCGCCCGCCTCTCTCGCCAACCTTTATGAAGAAGACTTTAAGGAGGACATGGCTGCCCTGCAGGTAAAGTGTGTCGTCAAGTCCGAGTTGTGAGGGCGTCCCGTGTGACCGTGGGGCCACCCTGCGCTCTGGACACTGGAATGGACCCGCCCCTCTCCTGCAGGTTCTCCCGCCCACAGTGTGCCTGAGGGTGACCGAGAACATCCCTCAGATCATTTCCTTCATCCAGGGCATCATTGCTCGGGGACACGCCTATCCCACAGCACAAGGTAGGGTCTGTCTGAGACCCCGAGAATCGCGGGGCTCTGGCAGCCGGGAGGGCTGCATGGGCGAGGCTGTGCTCGGACTTTGAACTGTCTGTACAGAAGCCGCGTGTCCCTGTCCCATGCGTAGCCAGCTCAGAAGGCTCCTCCGAGCGAGGACCAGCCAGAACCTCATCCGGGTCTCCTGTCCTGGCCGCTCACTCTGCATGCAGAGCTGATGCCACTCTGCAGCCTCGGGCAGGACGCGGGCACCTCTGCCCCATCGTGGTGGCTGTGAGGCCAGCCCTGGCCCTACAGTGGCTCCATGGCAAAGGGCCTCTCCTACCGCTTTCTAAAACCTAAAACCAGGAGAGGACAGCTGGGCGGGGCTGTTTGCATCAGTCTAAAGAAGGCTCCAGAGGAGGCCTGGGCCGGATGGGGTTTGTGCTTTGTTTTAACAGTGGGCAGAGGACGGAGAAGCACTTATATTGGTTTGGTTTTCACCCTGCCCTGGAGCCTTGGGCTTCCGCGGCCTGCGCCAGCCTTAGCTTGAGCCCCCAGGGCGCTTGTCCCTGCCGTGAAGGCCCTGCTGGCAGGAGTCCTGGCTGCTGAAGGACTGTCTCCGCACCCTAAAGAGAGCCCGCTTTTCACGCTCACCCCCGGACATTCGTGTGTGTCCAGTGCTGGCTCTGTTTTGTTTGGGGTCAGCGTTATTGAAGGAGCTTGTGTCCGACCCTCTCCTTGGCTCCAGGCACGCATCACGGTCATCTGTGCACCACATCACTGACCTCTCTCCCGGTCCTGCTCTCCCATCACAGGGACAGGCCTCCTGACCCCCCTCCCCGTCCCCAGCGCCTGCTCTGACACTGCAGCGCTGCTATTAATTCTGCTAAAAGGGGTGAAGGCAGTGCGCCTTGTGGCTCAGGCGGCCGGGACGGCTGGGGGCCGACCATGGAAGCCCGGGCACCAGGTTCGAGACCTGGGCTGAGGGCCAGGAACCAAAATAAATACCTAGTGAAGGGGCAGGTGCGTACCTGTGCTCGCGTTGCAGTTGCTTGCTGGCTGCTCAGCCTCTGAGGCTGAGCAGTGGTGATTCATGCCACCTTCCCGAGCAGGCAACGTCTACTTCGACCTGCAGTCCAGAGGGGACAAGTACGGGAAGCTGGGCAGCGCCGCCTCCGGTCCACTCGGAGAGCCAGGTGGGTGGCCCCTGTCCCGGGGGTGTGGCTTTGCGTGTGCGGCACAGGTGGGCCCTGCTCTCAGACGGGACGCGCAGCCAGACAGTTGGCTTTTGGGGAAGATGCTGCTGGCACTTGCCTCGTGGCCCCGTTCGAATAGGAGAGGTCAGCGCCCGAGTCCTTTACAGCGTGTCCCCTCTGAGGCCTCCTTTCAGCAGATCGCTCAGGACTGATGCCCGTTGCGTTGTTCGGTCCACACCATTGTCCCCCAGCCCCCAGGTCGTCCCTCCTTTGGCCAGCGGGGCCCCTTTGAACACCCTGCTGGGTTTGGGGTGCCGCCTTCCAGTTTCTGGCCGGGGCCGCGGGGTCTGCTCCTCCTCCCGTGGACGGAGCAGCGTCAGCGTGGGACTGGTCTCGCTTCCCACAGCGCGAGAGCTCTGCTGGAGCGCTCGCCCGGGCCTTCTTTCGTCTGTCAAGTGGCGTCACCGCGTTGCCAGGTCTCCTGCTGGAGAGTCTACGCCTAAGGCTCCCGCCTGTGTCTGGGCCAAGGTTAAGGACAGGCTGTGTCAGTTCTGGGTGCTGGACTCCGTCCTGCTTCCTGCCCCATGGCCGTGCTGTCCTGTCACCTGGGCTGGGTTCCCAGCACCTGCAGAAAGCAGGTGGTGTCAAGTCTCCATCCTTGGTGCCCTGATTTCAGAACACTGTGGGCCTCAGGTGTCTACACCGGGGCACGTTCCCGCCTCCTGTCACGTCACTGGGGTGAGGGGGGCCTGCAACCATCAGGCCCGGGGCTGCGCGGTGTCTTGCTCACACCCTTCCTTGTCAGCAGTGACCTCTGACAAGCGGCACGCCGGCGACTTTGCGCTGTGGAAGGCGGCCAAGCCCCAGGAGACCTGTTGGGCCTCCCCCTGGGGCGACGGACGACCTGGCTGGCACGTCGAGTGCTCCACCATCGCCAGGTAAGGTTCGGTCCTCCGTGTTAATGGGCACGATTGCTGGCAGGGCCCGGGTTGGGCAGCTCGTGTGTAGACAGGTGTGGGTTGGGTCTGTGTCCACTAGGCGCAGTTTGGCGCAAGTGCCCTTGGTGGGTGTTGGAGGGACAGCTCCTGACTCGTGGTGTCTGTCTCCACCCCGGCCGGCATGGGTGGAGGAGCCCAGGTCCGCTCTCCTGCTGTTCACGCCCCACATCAGGTCCCTCCTCCGTGGGTCCGTCTGTCTCTGGGCAGCCTTCTTTCTCCCCGGTGCTGCCTACCGCGCCGCCCGCCCGGGCCTGTGCCTGTGGCTGCGGGAGCCGTGCCGCCTGCCGCCCCGCGGTGTCCGGCACTCCCTGCAGGCACTGACAGCTCCCCCGACTCGGGAGGCGGGTCCCGTCCACGCAGGGCGGGCGCTCCTGCCCTTCGCGCGTCTCAGCTCATGACGCTTAGCACAGTGAGCGGTTTTAAAACCAGAAACAAAGTGTCATCAGGGAGAATTTTCAAACCACAACCTGCCCGCTGCAGAGTGGCTGCGTGTGCTGCTGCCGTCTGGCTGCTGGACGTGAGTTAGGAGCGGGGAAGTCTCCGCGGGCTCTTCCCACTCACTGCCCACCCCGCCGTCACACTGCGCGGGTCCTCGGGACCGGGCACGTCCCTGCTCTACGCCCGCCTGCCCTGCCACACGCAGACACGTCTGCTGTCGCAGGGCTCGTGGTTTCACAGCAGTGGAGGGTAAGCCGGGCTGTGAAAGAAGCTGCTCTTCAGACGCACGTAATTTCTCTAACGCACGTAGGAAATAGCTTCAGTGTAACGTTGTCCTTAGACAGTGGGTGTTTCTTGAAAAACCTGTATAATGAAAGATTATTCTAAGAGAGGAAGGAAGGAGGGAAGGAAGAGAGGGGAAGGAGGAAGAGACATCTTTTCAGTTGTTCATTTTGTTTTTTGCCTCAGTCCTGGGTCTTGAACATGGGTCCTTGTCCTTGCACTGTAACCCACATGCCATGTCTCAGCCGCCTCAGCCATGAGGCCCTGCCCCCTGCAACTTTCAAAGTAGATGTGACTCATAGAGGAACTCGCTGACCAGAGTGGCTGCAGGAAATCTTAGTGTGGTCCCGTCGCTTCAGATCTTTGTAGACAGGAGTCACCATCAGGCCCTCCCCATCCCTCCCCGTCCCTCTTGACCTGGGACTTCAGGATCAGGACGCAGACATGCGCCCCACCCACGGCCACATTCAGCATGTGGGTGACGGGCTGGATGTCAGGAGAGGGTCCGACCTCAGGGAGGGGCCTGCCAAGCTTGTTTTTAAGCATTTTCAGAAAGGCCCGCGTCTGCACTCAGGCCGGGCTGAGACGCCCCCCCGCTCCCCCGGTGCCCAGTGAGCTGGGTGTTGAATGTACGTGTCGCGGGGCCGGTCTGGGCGGGCGGCCTGTGGTCGGGCAGGGTTTCTCCATGTCTCCGGTGGGTGTAGTACGGCCTGCTTCGGCTGACATGGCTGACGAGTGACTCTGAGTTCTGTCACCTCCCACTCTGTGTGACCACGTGGAGTTCAGGGTTCACATCGGAAAACCCCCGTGGAAGTCAGGAGTCAGGAGCGTGCCCGGAGCGGGGAACGGGCTCTTTTCCGGGAGGAGGAGCGGCCGACAGGCTGAGCTGCAGGTCGTCGGAGGCGAAGAGAACAGTTTCACCCGCACTTTGCGGGCTGGGAGCGCGAGGAGGTGACGTGCTGCCCGTGCCTGGGCCCCTGCTCTGCTGTCTTGCAGCTCGGTGTTCGGGAGCCGGCTGGACATCCACTCCGGCGGGGTCGACTTGGCCTTCCCGCATCACGAAAACGAAATCGCGCAGTGCGAGGCCTTCCACCAGTGCCCGCAGTGGGGCAACTACTTTCTGCACTCGGGTGCGTGTCGCCTCCGTGGCGGTGTGCTCTGTGTGCTCAGGTCTCAGTGGGCGACGTTGGCTCGTTGGGAAACGACTCCTGGACTGACGAGCCCAGAAACGGGTGCCTCAGAGGGCGTTGCACTGCTGTGGGGGGCGCCTGACGAGTTAGGGTCCCTGCAGGTGCTGAAGTCGGGTCCCCAGTGTTTCGGTGATACGAGGTGACCCGTCACCTGCTGGAGAAGCACACCTCCACCTGACTGAAGACCCTGCTTTTGTTTCAGGGCATTTGCATGTGAAAGGCCAGGAGGAAAAAATGTCCAAGTCCCTGAAGAACTACATCACCATCAAGGTACTGTTCTCTGGCCCCGTGGTCGTGACCCCTCCACCGGCGGACCCGCTGGGGACACCCCAGCCCATCGCGGTTCTGCCGCTGCTGACTGTGGGGCGGGGCCTACCCTCCCCGTGTCAAGACCCGCGTGTCGTGCTGGAAGATTTCCCCTTTATGAGTTGACTCTGGACGCATCTGCTAAGCTCCCGTCCCCGCCAGTCACCTGCTAGCCTGGGGTGCTGGTGCGCCAGCCTCCCTGAGAGCGCCGTGTGAGTGGAGGCAGACTGGGAGCAGGGCACGGCTCAGAAAGAGCTTCGTCTCCGGGTCTGTGAAGCAGGTGACACTGCGGACCCCGCTCAGCTCATGCCCCACTTGGACCGCCAGCCACCCTCAGGTGAGGGATGAGCGGCAGGGGTGCTGACTGCTGACTGTGTCTTCCTGGTGCTTTTCCTGAGCAAGTCCACACAGCGCAGCGGGACTGGGAGACACGCTGTGCGGACCGGCCACTCGTGCTGTGTCTGCTGTCCTCTGTCCCTGTCCTCATGAGGGTCACGGGACCCCTCCCAAGGCCCTGAGCATGGTCCTGCCTGGCGGCTCTCCACTGACCTGGCCACCCGGGAGCAGCAGCCTGTGGGGAAGGTGCTCCTGAGTGGGACAGGAGCTTTCACGACGTGCTGTCTCTGGTGGGTGATGGGAGCGGGGCTATCGTCCATGGCACTGGGGAGAGCTCATCAGCCTGCCTGTGTCCGCAGGACTTTCTCAGGACCTTCTCCCCGGCTGCCTTCCGGCTCTTCTGTCTGCGGAGCAACTACCGGACAGGTGAGTGGAGGGACAGGCATCCTGCTAGGGCAGTGTCCTGCCCTGTATGACCGCTGTAGTGACAGTGTGGCCTGGTCATGCCAGTGCATGGGAGGAGCTGGTGCCTTGGGGACAGTGGCCACTCATCTCGGTCGTAGTGCCTCCCATAGTCCACTGCTGCCCGGCACTGCTGCTCGGAGCCCGGCTGCTCCGTTCTCGGCCGGGTTCCTGAGTGCTGGGTGGGCATCGCCCTCACTCCTGCCCCAAATCCCACCCACTGCCAGTCGGCCCTCTGTGGGCTCCCCACGTTCAGTCTGCCCATCAGGGGAGCTGCCCTGCGCAGGAGGGTGGCAGGGGTCTGTTCTGGGGCACCCCTAGCACACTCCGATGACTGGGTCTCCGCAGCCGTCGACTACAGCGATGGTGCCATGCTGGATGCAGAGCAGCAGCTCCTGGCCCTGGGATCCTTCCTGGAGGATGCGCGGGCCTATATGAAGGGACAGCTGTCATGCGGCCCTGTCCAGGAGGACATGCTATGGGAGAGGTAGGTGCTGAGGGGCCTGGGGTCAGCAGGGAGCTGCCATCTCCGCCTCTGGGCATGCAGTTACCATCAGAGACGTGGCTTGTCACCTTGACTTAGGGGTGACAGGAAACCGGGCACCAGTGAGTGACCGCAGCCTGTTGAGGGGCCAGGAAGCGGGCATGGGCCTGCGGGGACATGAGTATGGCCAGTGCCTCTGGGAGGGTAGGTGGCGAATGGATGGAGGGCAAGGCCAGAGCCGGGAGACACCTGAGTGAGGAAGAGGCGCTGCGGCCTGGCGTCATAGGGGCCGTGTGCCCCGGGGGATTCCGGGAAGAACAGGCCCTGGCCCCCTTGGGCTTTCGAGCAAGACGGGCCAGTGTGGGGGCTGCCAGGAATGCTGCCCTCAGGAGGCCAGCTCACTCTGGGACAGCCAGACACTGCCTCCTTCCCTGCAGGTCTGGGAGCCGGAGCCAGGACCTCAGCTGGGCCTGAGAAGTCCATGAGGGAGGGCAGGACACGGCAGGGCGTCCAGCAGGGGACGCGAGGGGCTGTGGCCAGAGGTGGGAGCTGGGAGGGGTGGGCTGAGGCCCAGGTCCTGGGAGGGCGGGCGGGCGGGGGTCTGTCTCAGGGCAGTTTATCCCCCGGGGCTCTGGGCTTAGAGCCCGGACGGTGGCCGGCCCGGCGGCACACCAGGCCGCCCACCTCAGTGCCGCGCGCGGCACACCACGTGTGTGACTGCAGCTGGCTGTCCCGATGCTTTCGGGACCTGCAAAACCTGCCTGGGCCTGGTGTGGCCACTAGGACACTGTCCCTGTGCCCACCTCAGCTGGTACGACGGCCCTCGGAGAGGCGGTGGTGCCCACAGTGCTCCGTGTCAGACCCAAGTCTCAGGCCACCTCGCTGGAGTCCCAGGTGGGGTGACAGGAGGAGCAGCTGTCACAGACCCATCATAGGCCAGGCTCCTGCTTGCAGGCGTGGAGGTCAGCAGCTTGGTGCCTGTCAGGTCACAGGAACCTGACTTTGTCCCTGCCCCGTCCCTCCAAGGCTCAGCATCACCCGGGCGGCGGTGGTGGCTGCCCTGGCAGACGACTTCGACACCCCCCGTGCGGTCGGGGCCATCATGGACCTCATCCGCTGCGGGAACAGACAGCTGCAGGCCGCCACCAAGGTGACCGGGCAGGCCACGGCCCCCTTGGGAAGGAGCAGGCTCCCTGGATGGGTGACCTCCCACTGCTGGTGGCTCGGCTGACCCTGAGGGGACTGCCCCTGGGAAGCAGGCAGAGCCGGGCGCGGGTGGGGTGTCCACGCTTGCTGGCGGCCCCGTTCCTCGCAGGGACCGTAGGTTGAGCTTGTTTCTGAGACACGAGGGCAGGAAGGTGTCTGGGGACCCGTCTGCAGGACCTACAACCTCGCCGGCTGCCAGAGGCCACCGAGGGCCCTGCAGACCGGATATGCTCGTTCAGGGTGTGGCTGTGTGTGTGGCGAGTGACTGGGGCCTCTGCTGTCACAGGAGCCGGGCGGCCCCAGGGGCCCCGCCGTGCTGGGTGCCATCGTCTGCTACGTGGAGCAGTTCTTCGAGACAGTCGGGCTCCCCCTGGCCGCGCGGCAGGTACGTGCGGCTCCCCAGCGGGGCAGCGGCGTAGTGCTCTGTGCGGAGGGCTGCCGTCCGACTCCTGGCGGCCCTGCGGCTCTCACAGGTTTCTCTGCTGGACCGCCGGTCGGTCGTGGGGCGCCTGCACCGCTCCAGGCGCAGGCGGTGGAGCCTGTTTCCTGCGTCGCGAGCCTGAGTGGCGGGTGGCCGGGTGCCTCTGGATGGCAGCACCCACACGCTGCCGGGTGCAGTGTGTTTCAGGGGACAGCGGCACGGCCGCCCTGCGCAGCGTGCTGGAGGGGCTGCTGCAGTTCCGCCTCAAGGTCCGGCAGTTCGCCCTGGCCGCCGGGGAGGCCCCAGGGGAGGCCCGGCGGCGGCAGCTCGCAGAGCGGCAGCCCCTGCTGGAGGCATGCGATGCCCTGCGGCGGGACCTGAACGCCCACGGCGTCCGCGTGAAGGTGAGCCGCTGTGCGGCGGTGACTGCCACACGGTAGCGGGGACACGGAGAGCGAGGCAGCGCCCTGAGGCTGACGCCTGGGGACGTGGGCTCGAGGACATGGGGACTCAGGGTGGGCCCATCCCTCTGGACCGGCGGTCACCAGCACCCCTGGCGTCAGCGGGCCTCCTTCCTCCGCAGGACCGGGGCGGCACGTCCACGTGGACCCTGGAGGGTGCAAGTGCAAAGGAGCACAAGCGTGGCGCAGAGGGCGCGTGACGCGGGCGGGGCTCACGCGGGGCCTCCCGTTAAAGTCTTCGGACCACGCTGTCCTGTCTCCTCGGCATGCCTGTGACGAGGCCTCCCGTGCGCAGGCAACGGTCTGGGGCCCCAACCCCACAGCCACGCCGAGGACGTAAGTCTGAAAGGGTCCTTGAAGACGTGGGGTGTGCCCACGGCAGCTCCCAACTCCTGTGAGAATTTCCGTCGACGAGGTCCCAGTGGGCCAGCCTGCTGCCCCAGAGCAGAGGCGTAGGGCTTGTTCTCAAGAGTGGACAGCAAGGGCGAGACCCAGACAGGTGACACCCCAGGGGGCAGGTGTGCTCATGGGCACAGGACCCGAGTGGCCACTTGCACAGCTCACTTCTGGAGGAGACGTGAGCCAAGGTGCCATCTAACGGGGCGGATTCCCCGCGCTGGACACCTGGCCGGCCTTCAGGCTGCCGTCCAGCGCTCGGGGAAGCCCCCAGAAGTGCAGCCGCAGCCCGAGCTGGTGAAGGACACACTTCGCCTTCGTCCAGGAGCCGCCGGCCTGGCTGGGGGGCACGTGGCCCCTACGCAGCACTGCTGTGGAAGGACAGCTCCCGGGGCTGCACCGCACCCCTCTCCTCAGGCGCTGGCGTGCATGGCCTCGGCACACAGGCCTATGTGTCCGTGTCCTCACTCAGGAAGGGTGACACTTAGGCTTTGATGAAGAGGAAAAAAAACCATAAAACTAATAAAATAATTTTATTTAAGATGACTGACAGGATTTAAATATTTCCCAGAGAAGGTGTCACATTTTCTCCGAAGCAGCAGGTTTGAGAACTAAGGTGTTCACGGCCACCTTGACAGAAACAACCTGACTGGAGACTCACCCCCCGAACCCCTGGAGGAAAAACATGCTGCTGCAGACACAAGGGCAGCCAGTGGCTGCAGGGACATCTGCCCTTCCAGGGAGATGACCCTTCCAGCCCCTGCCCACCCAGGGTCCCTCCTAGGGGCCTGCGCAGACATGGGCCCCACTCAGCTCCGAGGTGCCTCCAGAAGACCCCCAGGGCCCCCGGTGTGATGCTTCAGAAATACTTCTATGACAAAGCAAGCCAAGCCGGTCCTGCCCAGACACTCAGCTAGTCCCTGCGTAACATGAGCCGCACGACGGTGCCCACCTTGGGAGGGCGGCCTCGCTGGAGCCCTTTAGTGTCTGCAGACGGCCTCCCTGAGGGTGGATCTAACTAGGGGGGCTGTCCTGCGTCAATCAAAGGGCCTGCTCAGAGGGAAGGTTGCTGGGAGACCAATAACGCTCCTCTGCCACCGCTGAGGCTGGCATAGCGGGGGCACTATCGTGCCCAGCAGCAGCCGGCCGGGCCCCGCACAGGCCGTGGGTGTCAGTGCTTCCCTGTGTGCTCTGACTTCTCAAACAGCTGGGCAAAGGCCGTCCCTATCTCCGCGATCATGTCGGTGGTGGTGGTGGAGCGGCCATGCTTCTGGAAGGCTCGGTGGCTGCACTGCCGCGTGAGCGAGCAGGCGCCGAAGGCGGCCACGAGCAGGGGGCTGGAACTGGAGAGAGAAGCATCAGCAACGCACCCTGCTCTCCTGGGCCCGCTTCCCAGGCTGGCCATTTTAAATCCAGGTGCCTCTGAAGCAGAAAAGCAGCTTTGCCAGTTAGAAAGCACTAAACCCAGTGAAAGGCTCAGGGTGCGGCCTACGACAAGCAGCCTGCTCAGGGGCTGGTTGCGGTCAACGTGCTCATCTCCTGAAGCACCCAGGCAGGGCGCTGACACAGCAGTCCCTGGCCCCTCTGCCCTCCACTGCTTGACCAGGTGTCAGGTGGGCCCGCGGCCACCTCTGCCCACGAGGCCATCCTACAGGGTGCAGAGCCTGCCTCAGCATTCTGGGGCCGCGTCAAGACAAGACACGTCCCAGGACAGGCCCAGGAGGTGCTGCCTGCCCCGTGGGACAGATGGGCCATGTCAGAACAGCGCCTGGACTAGGCCAACTGGAGTGCTGGTGTCCCAGACCCGCCACTTCCACACCACACCCATCTCACTTGGGTGTTCAGGTGACTGCATCCCATCTGTGAGCTGCTAACTGCCGCAAAGCTGAGACCTTTCTCAGCAGGAAAAAGGGGAGGCCGTACCTGTTTGTCTTCTCGGGGCTGGCCAGGAGCGCCCAGTGCGCCAGGACGCCCAGTGCGCCCGACAGGAGGTCTCCTTGCCCGCCACACCTGCGGAGGCTGCCCTCCTGGCTGCACTCGAGCACTGCAGAGCGGAGGGAGTTGGAGGGGAGGTCAGACGTGGTGCCCTGCGTCAGCCTTCCGGGTCCCGACGGGGCAGGGAAGCGCTGGGGGAGCACACGGGGCCAGGGCAGAGGTCAGGCGGCCAGGAATCAGCCAGGTGCCGGGCACCCACTGCGGGCAGGCCCCGCCACAGCTGGGTCCCCTCTGTACTGACCATGGAAGTTCCTCTCTAGAAAATAAGCTCTGTGGCCTCTAGGTGGAGCCCAGGGCACCTAGAGCAGCAAGTACCCCCAGGTGCGGTCCTCAGTGCCCTCTCCCTGCCAGCCCACTTCCCTGGCCTGCCACCTGGATGGGGCAGGGTCGCCCTGCTCAAGTGAGTACAACACAGGTGACACCGGTCTGGTCACCTCGTTGAGGGAGGGAGGCTGTGAACTGGTAGCCAGCCTCTGGCGCGGCCCCAGGACCCCGCAGCAGACAGTGAAACCTGTCTGCCTTGGCAGCTCCCGCCATGGGTCCAGCACTTCTCGTCCCAGTTTTACAACCAGCTGCAGCACAAGTCACTGTATCTGGGTCCCGGGCATCACCCGGTGACCATCCCCTTCCACTGCGCTGTCTCAGTGACAGCTTTAGCCACTGCAGCTGGCCACCTGGGTCCCTCTGCGAAGCTGCCTCACAAGGCAGCTGTGGCTGTGAGCTCGAGGCCCTCCGAGGACAGATGCAGTCACCCTGCTCGCCATCGGAGATGATGTCCTGCTCCCCTTTCTGCACCACAGTCACGTTGCCCAGGGCCCGGCTGAGTCTCAGCACAGCTCCGCGGCGATCGCTGCTGCCGGGGGGTTCTCTCAGCTGTGACACAGGACCCGGAGGGCAAGGCCGTGGTTAGTTAGATCGGGGGAGGGGGTCTGACCGTGGCTGCTGTGAACGCCGCCTGCCGGCCCCGGCCCCGGACCCACCATGGCTTCGGAGAGCCTGCCGAACTCCACGTGGTTGGGCGTGAGGACGGCCTTCCGGTACCCCCGGATGAGGGCGGGCTGCTGCGCCACCAACCACAGGCCGTCCTGCAGGGACAGCGTGCTCTCAGGGGGCGGCCGGCCAGACAGCAGGGTGGGGGCAGCGCGGGGGCACACTCACCGCATCGATGACCACAGGGACGCCCCTGGCCTTGGCCGCTTCTAAAATGCCCTGCGGGGGGAAAGGTTCCACTGAGCAGTTCGCCCTCAGAGGAGTGAGAAGCGACCAGCTCATGGACGGGAGTGACGCAGGAAACGCCCAAAGAACTGACAACCCCACAGCAAGGCATCATGAATGGAGCCAGGAGCCCACAGGCCTGCCCTGCAGGCGCCTCCAAATTCCCAACAGACACCGGTCTTCGGGGCCGGGCGAGACGTCTGGTGCCTGGGGTCCCCCGAACCGCCAGGCTGCCTACAGGATGCTGAGCAGCGAGTAACCATCAAGAACTCACCGTTTCTCTCTGAAAAGGTCATGCTAACATTTCCTGCGGGCTTGGCTGAATATGTGCACGTGGTGAATGTATGATGGCAAACTGTCAACCGGCATTTTACAACAGGATTACACAGGGCGAGATCAAAACCTCCGCCCAAACGCGGCGGGGCAGTGGAGCAGCTGCGAGCGGGGGTGACCCACACTGCAGGAGCCCGCGTCGGCGTCGCTGCCACGGGGCTGCGCTCTCTGCTCCTGTTGCACGTCTCTGGACGGCAGCAGCCTGATCGGGAATGACAACACGTGCCACGTGGGGCTCCGGGCGCGGTGGACACCAGAGGCCGGGCTGCGGTCGCAGTGGCTGGCTACTCTCTGCAGCGCTCAGGATCCACCTGAAGTGCGGGCCCGGCTGCGATCGGCACAGGTCCTCACGGCGACACTCCTGGTAAAACAGGCTGGTGCCGTCACCACCACTGCCATCCGTTACGACTCAGCCAAGCAAGGACCACAACCGTACACTCCAGAAAGGGCTGGAAGGCAGCTGAGACGCGGAGACAACTCCAGTGAAGGCACAGAGCAAGCTTTGCTGTGTCCCAGACCAGCGGCCAAGAGGAAGGAGGTGCCCAGGCAGAGGCCTGGCAAGGGCAGCCCGCCGGGCAGGGCCAACAGCTGCAAGCTCAGTCAACGGGCCGTCTCCGGGCACTGGACTTCTAGAAATGTGTCCTAAGGAAACACCGCAAAGAACTGGACATGCAGATGTCCACGACATCGTAAAGCAGCTGTGAGTAGCCAAAGTGCACTCGCTGGGTGACACAGCCCCTGACGCGGCAGCAGCTGAAAACAGCAGGACCCCACATGCTGCCAGGAACGTCCCCAAGACATGCCGGCAACCGGGGACACGGTTCTGACTGATTCAGTGCACGTGAGTTAGGCAGACGCAGCGCCAGGAAACAGAAGCCAGCTTCTGGGAGAAGTGGGAGACTCAACACCGGTGAGGAGCAGTACTCCCCAGGGTGACCTGGGGTCTCCGAGAAGTCCCCGTCATTATCCCAGCAGCCTGTTCTGCAAGCTGACCCTGAAACTCCCGAAGCCGGGGCCGCCCGGAAGAGAAGGTGGGGGGCTCGCCTGCTACCTTCCTGACTTTCTCCGCAGCTGTTTACAAACGGCCGACAGACGGGTGGCGCAGAAACCCGCCCTCCCGCCGCGGGAACCGACCCTCATTCCTGGAGGGAGGCCCTTCAAGGCGGTGCTGAACAGCTGGACGTCCACACGCCAAAGGACGTGCAGACCCTTCGTCACCACACGCACTGAACGGCGACCTAAACGGGAGAGACGAACATGGCTCTGAGGAGGAAACGAGCAGATTCAGGCCAGGCAGGGCCTCTCGGGGAAGACGGCACATGAGCGATGAAAGCGTCGGGTCACTGGACTAGGGTCCAGGACACAGCAAACAAGCCACAGAACGAGAAAACGTGCACACCCATCCGGTAGGAGACACGCTGAAAGGCTGCTCACGGCGTGGGGCTGCTTCTGGGGGTGCCAGCGCCCTAGGATTGCTGATGAGGCGACCGTGAGCAAACTGGCCACTCAGCGGCACCTTCCGTGGTGAGCTGCACGAAGATCTGCGTCCACGCGCCGTGACCGCCTGGGGAGGCCAGCGGATGTCTGGCGTCTCTCTCCTCCAGGGACAGTGAGGGCGAGAGCACACCACCCACAGGCGGTTTCTGGTGACACGGAGCTCACTGCTCCGAGGCGGGAAGTGCGCCGCCTCCTGGCCCAGCGTCTCCCTGTCTCCGGGGGCTGGTGGGGCAGGCGCGGCAGGCGCACCAGCTGGTGGGGAGGGAGGCACAGGCCCCCTCAGCCCGGCCCAGCCCGGCCCGGCCCGCCCCGCCCCGCTTCCAGCCCTGCCTCCATCCTGACTGCTCCACGAAGAGGCAGACACACTCACACACTGGAAAATCGAGCCGCGTGCTCCGCCCCGACGGAGGCCTGGGAGTCCATCCACCGGACGCAGGTGCTGCTGTAATTACCTTGACGTTGGCGAGCAGGGCGTCGTCTCTCCCCAAGCCAGGTCCCACGACCAGGGCGTGCAGGCGGGGCAGCCACTCTCCCACGTCGCGCACGGCACTGGGGCTGTCACTGGATCAGGAAAAGGAGGGCAAGATGCTGACTCCGGTGGGCATTTAGTCGTTTCCTGGATTAACAAACTACAGATCCTCCTGGAACCCCCATTTCCCAGGTCTGTCCCGTTCCAGACCGCGGCTGAGCGGCACAGCGCCCTGCCTCCCGCTGCACCGGAGGCCCCCGGAGGCCGCGCTCAGCCCTGGAAAGTGCTGACGGCTGCGTCCCAAGCCATGTGTGTGCCTCACACTCCCGACGGGTGACGGGCGACCAGACACGGGGTGGTGTCTGAGGCCTGTGACGGACTCTGTGCCTGCAGAGCCCGAGTGCCGGGCGCGTTCTGTCCTCACTCCACCAGCGCATTTCTAAGACTGGAGACCCGCCCCTCCCCAAGGTCCTGCCACCCACTCTCAGCCCCCCAACGACAGGAACTGACTAACTGGACTCCAGGAGGCCCACCCTGGCCTCCCCAGCTCTTCACCTGGGTGGCCCCAGGCGCCCCACACCCTGCACGTTTCTGACAGCCACGCCCATATGTCCGCCACCCGCCAAACCCACCCCAGACACCCAAGCCCAACTCCTGTCCCCAGACCTGCTCCCCCAGGTCCCCCGCCTGCTGACAGCTCGCTGGAAGCAAACCTGAGTGGCCGGTACCCAATACCTGACCTGTCAGCCCAGCCTGGGCTGCACCATCCAAATGTACCCGGTCCTCCCCCAGTACCCTGGTCAGGCCCTCACAGCAGGTCCTGGAGGGACCCCACGTACACCACGCCCCGGGCACCTGTTCTCCTCAGCCGCTGAGCCTCTGAAACGGGCACAGGGTCCCTTCCCCTGCCCACACTCAGATGTGCGGTGGCCCTCCTCATTTTGGAGAATGCCACACCCTCAAGATCCCATGGTTTGCAGGGCTGGGCCCAGAACCTTTGTGGTCACCCCCCAACGCCCACTGGATTTGCCACTGCTGCGGCTGGGACCCCCTGGTGGCACCTCTGGTAAAGCCAGTTGCCGCCCACGCACGCCCAGCCTGTCCCCGTCTCCCCGCAGCTCTCACATGCTGTTAACTTGCCTGCATGTCTCTCCAGGGCTGTGCTACCCAACAGAGCAGGCACCACACCCGGGCCCCTTCTGAAATTTAAAGGAAAACCCTCTCCTGAGTCCCACAGGTCACATTTCAAGTGCTCAGCAGCCATCTGTGGTCACAGCCAGAGTCCTGGGCAGCACCGAGTGGGAACTTTCCTGTCACTGCACAAAGTCTGCTGCAGGGCTGCCCAGAACAGGGCGCTGTTCTGTGGACCCAAACATTTGCTGAACGAGCCCCAAGGGCCTTGCTGCCTGGCAGGGCCCCATACCTCCCAGGGGCCTCAGCCATTTCCAATGGGCTTCTGAGGGCCCCAGCTGTCACTGCATGCAGTGGTACACGGCTGCTGTCCCTTCTGTCCCCGCTGACCAAACGACAGTTCACGAGCCTGCTCCTGTCTCCGGGGAGTGGCTGCAAGGAAAGCCCCGGGCCCCACTCACAGAACTGGGTGGACAATCAGCTCCGGGCTGTATGACTTGACCACAGGCGCGGCCTCGCGGGCACAGAACACGTGGGATAAGTCCGCACCCTGGAAGCAAGCACAGGAGGCCGACTTACTGCGACACCCACAGTAGACACCCTCACAGTTCCAGCCACTCCCGTGGGATGTGGGTCTCCACCGCCTGCAAATGACTCAGAACTGTCCTTGGAAGAAAAGCATCCCCTGAGCAGTCACCTCTGCTAGTTGGCCCAGAGACACTATGGCTGCAGAGAGACCTAGAAGCAAGACTGGCACTCAGACAGCCCACCCGAGGCTCAAGGTGGCCACAGAGCCGGTCTGTGGCAGGACACTGCGCCGACCAGCCCTTAGGGCTCGATCCGAATGCACTGGAACTGCAAGGCTGGAAGATGCCAGCTGCCCAGGTGAGGCCTTGACAGGCACGTCAGGTCACGCCGGACAAGTACAGAGCCAAGAAAACGTAAGAGTTCTGTGGGTGCTCCGTTGAGGCCCAGGCGGCTGAGCTGCACACCACGGGGGCCCCAGGCCCAGAACCGCGGCCCAGGGCTGGGGTGGGGAGAAAGGGAAGGAGGGGCTTGGTCGTGTCAGGCTCTCGAGAAGTCACGGCAGATTTCAAGCTGGCTGCTGCTGTCTCCCAGAGGGAGCAGGCAGGCGGGCAGCATTCAGCTCTTTATTCTGGCTGATCGCTCCCCGCCCAGGCTGCAACCCAGTGGGGTTCTCGTGTGGATGATGCTGCCACAGACCGAACTATTATTCCGTGATCACCCGAGGCCACTTCAGCTTCTATGAGAACGCGCTTGCTTTCACCGCTTCAGTAAACTCTTCACACCCAGTAGGGAAACTCTAAGCAGACGTACCACTTTGAGTGCAGACATTGCTGCAAAATAGGGGGCTCCCGTGTACCTGAAAAGAAGAGATTTCCATCAGAAAGGGCGGCACCGTTTGTCCATGCCCCGAGTGAGGCGCCGGCCCGGCCCGGCCCCCAGCAGGCGTAGCCGTCCCGCCAGCATGCCCAGAGCAGCCAGTCTCCTCCAGACCCCTCCACCAGCAGGAGGGGCCCACGCCGCCCCCGGCTGTGACCAGGCCCGTGGTCCACGCTGCGGGCCTGCCTCAGAGCGCCCCAGTGCAAACGCCCCGAGGAGCGGGCCATGGCTCGGGGGACACTCATCCACCACCCTCTCGCCTCCATCCCATGGTTCGGGGACGCCGGTGACTGTTTAATGCCTCCTCAAACGACAAAGGGAGACTCATGACCGTGGCGTCAGGAGAGTGACTGTAACCTCACGTTAATGCCGAGCCGGAGGGGCTTCGCTAAGCTAGAAAAAGCCCAGGGACAGAGTGCACCTCACACATGCGACACTCGCAGCAGGCAGGGTCACCGACGTGCCAGAAAGGTCAGACAGGACGCATGACGCGCTCGCCATGTGCTCCGGTCTAACAAAAGGCATTAAAACTGCAAACGGTGGTGCAGGGTGGCCTACGTTCACGGGGTGGGGGCACGCGCCGGGCAGCACACGTGTGCATACACACACACGTGCACACACTGATGCGCGCGCGCTCTGCCACCAGTCGCAGTGAGGACGTTTGGCCATGCTCACACCGTCTCGGACGGGCTCCTGGAAGCAGGGCACACCGGCAAGTGTGCACGGGGGTGTCTGCGCCACACTCCTCACCGGAGACAGGAAGCGAGGGACCAGCTGCCTGTCACAGGGACGGGACAGACCAGTCCATCCTCTCAGCGCACCTGTGCCTGAATGTGAGGCTCCGCGTGGAACGCCGCGTGTGTTCGGCAGCCAGTCGAGGTCGTGTGACACGGCCTCGGGCTTGTGAAAGCATCACACGCTCAGAACGTCTGGGACGCAGGCCATGTGCCCAGGCTTCGTCGTGACCGCAGAGCTATGCAGCTCTGTGCCATTTACACACGGGAGCTGTGCAACTAGTGACACTGCTGTCACTTTAACGGTCAGTCCACAGGGCCAGTTATAAAGTCATACCCTAGAATCTACACTCCCGGACCGACCCGAAAAGAAAATGCTAACGGCCAGTTCTGCCCATGAAGACACAGGCAGGAGGAGGGCACCAAAGGACTAACGCCCTCGCCTCCCCCAGCGCCCCCGAGGGATGAAGCACCCAAAGGCCTGACACCGACCCCAGGCCCAGTGGGGCCGCAATGGCACTCCAGCCCCGGTAGGCAGAGCGCTGTCCCCTGACAGGTCCCCACCTGTCAAAGGCAGAAAGGCAGTCTTCCGTGCTGAGCCAAGTCTGCCTGGAGGGGCTGCTCTCGAGAGACCCACGGAGCGCACACGGCTGCCCGCGCTCCCCCGTGCTGCAGGCCGCTTGCGCCTCTGGGCCCGCGAAGCCAGGAGCAGCGAGGACAGGCAGTGGGGCGAGGGAGGGCCTTTTGGAGGCCGCGACAAGCTCAGCGGAGCAGCAGGGCCCACCAGACAGACGGGGGCAGCCGGAGACGGCGCACAAGCGAGCGGTGTCCACGTCACTCACTCTTTGCAGCCGCCCACTACGCCGATCCGCCCATTCTGGCCTTTGTGCTTCGTGGTCGTTAGAGGCGGCACGATGTCTCGCACCAGCTGGAGCGCGCTGTCCATGTCTGTGTCCGTGTGCGTGTGCCCGACGGCATGTGCCCGGAGCAGCGAGGACGCTCTTTCCAGAACTGAAGGACAGCAAAGACAGCAGCTGAAAGGTGCAGGCCAGGCTGCACAGAGAACAGACCCAAGTTCCCACACGCCCCAAAGTTGGCTGAACATGCTCAGTACAGACTGTCACCAGCAGCCACGCGGTTCCAGCGCCGCGAGCAGTGGCGCTCACGCAGCCGCTACGCCAGCACCGAGCGAAGAGCACACCGGGCTGGTGTCCAAGACGTCAGACGCGTGTGGAGTCCCCTTCCCCATTCAGTCTCCTGAACAGGCACTATCACTCGCGCCTGCACCCGTGTTCTCGACAGCCCTCCGTCAGACCCACTAACGAGATCATTGTCTCGAGTTGGAAGAGCAGCCGCCACTTGTTGCTCCACCGTCACACGGAGTCCGGAGCTGAGCAGCCCCTGCAGCTCTCCAGGCGCCTCCCAACGCTCCATGCCAGCAACTGAGGTGGCATCTAAATGTAAGTCTTACACGAATTCTAGCGCCACTTTAAACAACCAACCATTTGGAACTGTCTCTAAATAGCTACATTTTTAATTTCCTTTTCTTGAAAAACTGCCTGCTTAGTATATTTTGCCTTAATACGAACAACAGCTCAGCTGTGAAAGAAACGCTAATGTATGTTCCTAGAGCCGATCAAGCACACGGTTCCTCGAGAATGAAAAGATCTTCGCAGATGCAAACGGTATTTTCCCAAACAAGCCACCCCCACTCCGATCCCTTGCATCCATCTAGAGAAAAACACACGCTCCATTGGAGAGGGAAGCTGACAGGGTTCGGGAGGGTCAGCAGCTTCACCTTCAGCTGACACGCAGTTTGTCCTCCTCAACAAGACAGGTAGCACGTCTCCCGCCGCGACACCAGGTGCCCGGATAGAGAGTGAGCACCGGTGACCACCAGCCCAAACGCCTTTCCCCTTCCAAGCAGCCAACCCCCTCTGCTTCCCATCTGCCTGCCTGACAAGTCTGCACAGCAACCGGCTCTCACTTTCACCTCTGCCGACCCTGGGAAGCCCAAGTGCGCCCGCAAGCACGTTCACTCTGCCTAGCCCTGCCTCCTGGGCTGCAGAAAAGAGAGCAGCTGCTGGGAGATTTAAAGCAGTGCTGCGATTCCACCGGCAGAAGGCTCATGGACACGCCTCCAAATTCCCCAGAACAGGAAAAACAGTTGTTAAAGCCTAGAAATTGTAAAAGCAAAGTCCAAACTAATGAGCTGTTTTGGCTCCTTAGCGCTGCTTTATACCACACACGTGTCCTGCCACCAGCCACCAACTCAGACTGGCACAGCTGAGGCTAGGCGCCTCCAGTCTGTCACCTGAGTCTACATAGAATCCGACACGAAGCTGTTTGATGGGTGAAGGGCATCTTGACTCACTTTTCTCAAGAAGGATCAGTGTTTTTATGAAAAGAGAAAATAAGTTCCAGGGAGATAAATATGTGAAGGTGTTTCTGTTGACCAAAATGCTGCCACTTTAGGGCCAAAAAAATTATCTTTCTCAAACCAATACTCACCCACTACTGAAAAGTCAACTCTGCAAGGCCTTCTCAAGCCATCAGGGAGGGGAATCACTTGACAAGCAGCATTTTCACTCTAACTGGAATTACATGCTCACCAGCATCTTGCCCCAACTCCCTGAGATAAACACCTGTTAGCAAAAGCGCCAAAGGACGGTCAGTTCATGTCCTTACTTTCAGGAGACTGGAGCCCCAGCTGGCTAGGCACAGGCCCCCGGATCCACCCCCCACCCCAGGGGATATTTAAGCACAACGTCACCATCCTCAGGCACAGGGGCAGCTGTCTCAGAGGCGCCAAGCAGGGAGCACAGGTCCAACCCCGCTGGCTTTTGTTTCAAACACCTGCGGCTGAGCGTGAAACGGAAGCCTGGCTCTTTTCTAGGATACTTGCCAACTGCAACTTTCTGCGACACCAACATTTTTTTCCGCCAAACATGCTTTAAATGCATGTGAATCCTAACTGATCTGGAGCCTGGGAGAGTTCCTGAGCCAGCCTGGCGCCGGGAGGGGGGCCAGGGGCCTAGAGCTCCACCTGCGTCTCCGTAAAGGTGCGACAAGTCAGCGTGATAGGAAACCTCCAACTCCGAGAAGTCTGGCTAACTATACGGTGCCGAAGACAAACAGCCACCGACAAACGTCGCTCAACGGCGAGGCGCCCAGCGGCCCCGCTGCTCACCGGGCGTTTGGAGACACGAAGCGCACGAGTCCCTCCCGCTGCCCCCTCGCCAGGCGCCACGCACGCGTGCGGGGACGCCTGACCGCCGCCGTGACCGCGCGTCCGCCGCTCCACGGCTGCTGGGAGCCGGGCTCGGGCCGCGCTCCCGAAACCTCTGTCCCCGAGGAGCGATCTGCTCGTCCGCAGACCGGACCGCGCCGCACCCGCGGCCTCGCGGGCTCCGACAGGCGTCGGTGCGTCAGCATCCGCGCAAAACGGGGAAAACTGGCCGCCGGGCGGAGGCGCTTTCCCTGCAGGGCGGCGTCCTCGGCGGCACCGGACTCGGGTGGCCCAGACTCGGCCGCGGGGCCGCAGCGGCCGGGACGCGAACGCTGCGCACGGAGCCCGCCTCGCCGGCCGCCGGAGAGCAGCCCGCGCCCGGGTACCTGCTGCCAGCGGCGGCCCGTAGAGCTCCAGGGCGGCCGCGAGCAGCGCGACCGTCGCCGCGGTGGCCACCGCAGCCCGGGTCCCCGCCGGAGGGGCCATCTGGAACGCCGGCCTCAGCCTTACCTCGCCGGCCGGCCCGCGAAGTCACCCAACCAGCACCCACGGCCATCGGCGGGCTTCCGGTCGACCCCGCGCCGACGCCGGAAGCACAACCTGCCGGGATCCCGGCATCCGTTGCGCCGCGGGCGGAACCTCAGGCAGGGCCGGCGCTTTGGTTCCCGGAAGTGGGCTCTAATCCGGCGCCCGGAATCCAGGATCTCCCCACCAATCATGTACGCGGTTAAATGATTGACAGGCCGATCGTCCAACCAGACCTAGATTCCCCCTCAGGCGTTGGCGGGAAGGCAGGTCCAGGACCGCAGACACGTCTTCACGGCTGGGGACTGGCTGGTTTCGTCCCGGCTTCCGCTGGACGCAAGCGGAAGTGTCGCGGCTGGGGTTTGTCCGCAGTGGACGGATGGTCCCTGCCAGTAACGACGGACTGGACACGGATGCCCCGCGGGGACTGTCATTTGTAGTAAGTATGTGGCACGTACGTAACCTGTACGTTCGCTCAGCGCCCTGCGCTGCGGCGGGCGGCGACGGCTGTCGGGCGCCGGCGGAGACCCCCGCCTGCTCGGGCCTCCCCGGCCCGCGGATTGCGGCCGTCCTGCGGGGAACCGGCGCCTCCGTGCGGGGCCAGCGCCAGCCGAGCGGCGTGCGGATGTGGCAGCCCCACCGGGCCGGGCCGAGCCGTCGCCGTCGCCGTCGCCGTCGCCGTCGCCGTCGCCCCCGCCCCCGCCCCGGGCGGAGCACGCGCTCAGCCTCCCCGCTCTGGGCGTGAGGAGTGGAAGCGTCACAGCCGCCTGCGTGCTGAGTGCTGCGCCCCGCGGCACGGTTTGTTTTCAGTTGTTTCTTTTTGCTTCCGTCACTAGATTTTTAGGATTTTCAATTCACACCTCAATCCATAGCGCATTTTAATGACCTCTTGGATATGTTTATATCCGTTAACTCAAAACCCAACTTAAAGTATTTTATCAAAACAAGTTATTCAAAGCAAATTCAAACCTCGGACAGCTTTGTCCCGAATTTTCAAAAGATGAATTTGAAATTTTAAGTCCGCACATAGCAATCCACCTGGATTTCAAGTCTCTTCTATTTTTTGTATGTCTGTGTGTGTGTGTGTTTCTCCACCCTAAGGACGTATTGGTCTTCACAAATGTAATTTTAAATCTCAATCCACCCTGTGATTCTAAATCCAACTCACGATGGAATAAGATAATTTCTGAAATTACAAACTTAAGGAATTTGCTAGTTGACTGTGAGAATTTGAACCTGGGTACAGTCAGACAGAGGGTTCCGTGCCGACCACCGATGCTGTGGTCTGGAGGGGCTTTGCAACAGCCTCGGAGTCGCAGGGCTGCTTTGTACCTGCTGCTTACACTGGAGGTTTGTGTTCCGGTCGGTGCATCTGATGGTAAAGAGGCACCTTGTGATTTCATGTCACAGGCGCCTTAAGGAGGACTCAGAAAAGGTTCCTCCCGTCTCTTATCTAGCAGATCGGGTAAAGGGGCACCTGTTATTTACATTAGTACATTCTTGCATGTTTTTTTTCACAGAATCAAGCCAATTTGATTAGACTTCTATTTGTGCAGGTTTCTCTCACAGGAAGTGTTTCTTCCCCTTGGTCAGCCCTTCTCCGCTTAATAGCAGTAATTTTTGTGGGTAACTTGCCTTTGGCATACATTCTTTCACACCACAGTTTAAGGCCTATTTGAGCAACCGTCTTCCTAGCAGGAGTATAGTGGAGAACTGTGCGTGGTGCCAGAGCCAGTCACCAGAGACCAAAACTTAAGTTGTCACATCGCGAAATGAATAAGCCTCAGTTCCTGTCTGGGGCACTGACAGAATTCAAGAACCCCTGCCTGGAGCAGTAAAGTTTACCAGGGTTTTAATAGCCAACAGGAACGGACATTCAGAAGAGGTCTGAACGGGCAGTCTCAGTCCCCCAGGAAGTAGGCTTTGAAGTACCCCAGCCGTGCTCTGCTCCGGGGCGGGTTTCAGTCCCTCTTATCTTAGGGGCCTTTTCACAGCATTCTCGGTCATATCGAAGTTGTTTTTCCTCCAAAGGCCCCCTTCTACATTCCTCCACCCCACCGCTGCTTTTCTAGCTCTTGCCCGCCTAGTTTCCTGTGCCTCCCCTGCCATCACCGGTCCCTCAGCTCATGGCTGCCGGACTGCCTGTCCTAACAGTTCCAGAGTCACTCGGTTAAGTGTCCTGATGTGTCTCCACGTGAAAGCCATGGTTGTAAAACTCCTGTGTCCAGGCTCACTCAGCACCATCAGGCACCTGCTGTTTTGTCCCAACACAATTCAAGGTTGTCATCATGTAGGGAGTGCGTGCTTTTGTTCCCTTCTCAGTTCTTGCAAAGTTTTCTTTTTTACTTTGTTTTGGCTTCCGAGTGTTCTCTTGTCTTGATTTTTTTCTAATGCGTGATTTATGTTTATGTGATTAAATTTTAGAAGGTTCACAGTGAAATACTGCTCTGGTTATTTCGCTCTTCCATCTTCTACTCTTTTCCCTTCGGCCGTCACGTCTGTCTCCTGTTCTGGCTCCCACATCCCATCAGCTCTGCTCCTTGTTTCCCCCTCGACTCAGCACTTAGTATAAGTGAAGGAACCCTTTTACATTCCGTGATTAACAAAAACAAGCCTGTTTGTTTCGTTTTCTCCTCTTTAAACTTGCTTCGAGTCAGTCTAATCGCTGGTGCGTGACCCCGGAGCTAAGTGCGGAGAACCCAAGTCACGATGCTGATGCAGGGTCAGCCTGGTGTCACCCAAAGCCAGGGCTCTGGGGCCTGCGTGTCTGTTCTCCATTGCAGACCCCCACCCTGCACGCCCCTATTACACCTCCACCCCATTTGGGAGGTGAGCTGGGTCCTTGGGGACACTCAGGTTACTCATACTTGAATAAAAAGCCTTGTCCTCTCAGTGTCACTTCTCATTCTCCATGTTGACTAATCCGTGACGAGTGACAAGAGCCCTCGGTGCCTTCATAAGGCTTGAGTGGACTGCGGGACTGTGAGCACGGTTTCCTGTGTCACGTATACCTGGCTGAGGAGGCATCACGGCCACAGTCACGGCTACTCTTTTTACCTAAGAACAGTACAGGCAGGAAGAGAGGAGGAAGAGTATTTATTTTATTTAGTTGTTCATCTTGGTTCCCATGGGCTCTGGGACACACACCTAGGACCTTGGGTTGCAGGTGGATTGCTCTGGCCGGAGGCAGCGGACCCAACAGCTACTCCACCACAGTTTGCTGGGTGAGGGCTTTTTACGGGGCAAGGAGAGGGGAGATGGGCCCTAAGGGGTGCAGGAAGGGGATCTGGGAAGGAGAGGAGCAGACGAGCCCCTGGGGCAGCTGCTTTGCTGTCGTTGGTGGGTGGCTTCAACGACTTAACTTTCCATCTGGCACTTTGCTTCCCTCTTGGTTTTTCACCAGCGAGAATATTGATTCTACACAAATTTCAAAAAAGAAAAAAGGAGAAAAGCGGGCTTTTCTTGTTATTTTTGTTGACCATTGGAGTCTTGAGGTCTCCTTCAGAACCACAGAAACAGCCACCACGTGTCGTGTTCTTCCTTCAAGTGCTGATACTCCCGGCTGCCACGGAGCCCGACCACAGACCTCGCAGCTACTCTGTCTCCCGTGGGCTCCCGATCGCGGCCTTTTCTCGCCACGAGACGGTCCCCAGATCAGCCAAACGTGACCGCAGCAGCTGACCATCTACGTTCAGAAAAACATCTTCTGTGGTGTTTGTTCTTTTTTTTTTTCCCAGTAATTTAGTGTTTCCTCCAACTGCTTTATGTAGAATTCCCATTACTCTGTTTCCTGTCGTCTGAAATTCATGTCTTGTCATATGCTGCTAATTTTATCCATCGCGTGCACAGCAATGACAAAGCTGCCATCGCAGGTGTGAAATGGAGATTGTTGGCTTTCAAAGTTTCAGACATTTACTGTGATTTGATCAGTTTGGAATTGAGAAGTTGTTACTCTCCTAATGAAACTTCCTACCAGTCAGACGAGTGTAAGAAGTTCATCAGCAAGTGGTCCATTTTCAGGATGGAAATGTCCGGGCTTGGAGTGCAGAGTCACTGCTAACTAAACTTGCATCGCCGCTCACTGGTGTGGCGGCTGCCAAGGTCAGGCGCCTGAAACAGGTTACAGAGGAGGGGCAGCTGACAGACAACTCGGGTGGGCCCCCAGATGGAAATGAGAAAGATGGAAAGAGGAAGGACACAGGCCCTGGGTGCTGCCAGACAGCAGGCAGCCTGGAGGGGCTTCCTGCCAAAGAGGAAGCAAAGGGACATGATGGAACCCACTGAAGCTGCGTCCAGCCCCACCCAGTCCGAGGGTGCATGGAGGGTGCATGTTCAAACCAGCCCAGCCAGGAGGAGGGTTACTGGCTGTGGCCGGTTATGGATGACTTGTATGCACAGTGGACCAAAACTTTATCTCCAGTTTAGAAACAGAACCTGACCCTTAGCCTGTCCCTAGAAGAAATCCAGGCAATAGGAAAACTGAAGTAGGCTCTCACTGCAGCCCCCATTCTGCCCCTACCTCTGGAAAAGCCATTCCGCCCATTCGTGTCAGTGGCCAGCAGGTGGCCGTCGGGGTGCTGCCTCTGACACGGGGAGGGAAGGGAGCCCGTAGCCCTTGTTTGCAGGTGGCTGCGTCGCTGGTAGCAGAGAGAGGAAGTGGATTGTTGGGGGAGCCCTGAGAGGGGGCGCCCTGCACCAGGCAGGCGCACCCTGGACCAGGGCCGGAGGTAACCAGCTGACTCCCAGATTTTAAAAGTTGAAGCTATATTAGTGGAAGAAGACGATTTAGTGGTAGCACCTGATACTTCCCTGAATCCAGCCAGTTTTTTGGGGGGGCGGCGTGGGGGAGCAGCCAAGAGGAACTGGGGCTGCGTTACCTGGATGCTGTACCCGCCTCGCTAGGGCCAGGCCAGACCCAGGAGAAGCCCCGCTGCGATGGAGTAAGATTATTCACAGACGGGTCATCCTGGGTGATAGAAGGGGGGAGGCGTGCTGACGGCGCTGTCATTGACGACGCGCACGGTCCCCGTGGGAGCCAGTAGACTGCCCGCCCCCGGTCAGCCCAGACCTGAGAGCCATGTGCCTTAACCGGGCCTGGAAACTGCTCGAAAGTCAGGAAGGTACCGCACTTGCTGACTCTAAGGGTGCTTATGGGGTGCTGCGCGCTGGAAGAATTTGGACAGAGCGGGGCCTCGAACAGTAAAGGATGAGCTCGTCCACGGAGAAAAATCAAGCAAGTCCTGCAAAGTCTTAACGCCCAACAGGCGTCGCGCTCGTCTACGGGGACGGGCATCGCAGGGGGCTCAGGCGGCTGTGGGTCATAGACCTGCGGAGGGAGCTGCACGTACTCCTTAGCCTGATCCAGGTGTCCCGGAGGCTGCAGCAGGGCCTCTGCTCACCGAGGAAGAGGAAAGGGAGGAAGCGCGGTAGAGGGGCAACTGAAGCAAAGTGGAAGGTGGGTGCTCCCTGGTGGGGAGAAATGATAAGCAAGCCCATGATGAGGGAGATAGTGTCCACACTGGCCAGGGGACGCCAGGGGTCCTCGGGGTATGTGCGCCGCGGTACCTGGTCACTGCGGGTGTGGGTGTCCATACCGTTGCTGGACAGCAGTGTGAGGATGTGCGACTTGCCAGAAAGCAGACAGGAAGGTAGCTCGGAAGCAGACAGCAGGAGGGAGGCCCCCAGATGCAGGCCACTCCCAGAGATGCCTCCCGCGGGATGACAGAAGCACCTGCCAGTGGTTGCGGGCCATTTCTCTGGCTGGGCGGAGGCTTCCCTCACAGCCACCGCGGCAGGGACCGCCATCAGAGCGACCCTGGACGAGTCACACCTAGGTTTGGTCTGGCGGAAAACCCTGCCGCGGTCAGGGGAACCCCGTCCCCTGCGGGGTGCCAGGGCAGATGCGGAAAGCTTAGACATCAGTTGGGACTGTCGCACCCCCGGCACCTGCCCTCTTCAGGAACCTAGAAAGAATGATCCAGACCTTAAGAAACAAGTTGCCAAAATGATCTTAGAAACTAAGCTGCCTTGGACCCAGTGCCTCCCAGTCGGGCGTCTCAGGATTAGGTCAGCTCCAAGAAAAGGTATGGGACTGTCCCTTCGTGAGGTGCTGTGTGGACACACTTGGGCAGGGCTGCTGACCTCCCTACCATGGAAACCAAAGATCAGTTTTTAAAGAACTGCACTGGCCATGTCTTCCACTGTGTCCTCCCTCAGGTTGAAAGGACTGCTCACCCAGACCCCGCCTCTCGAGTTTGCGGTTCGTCACTGCCAGCCTGGTGACCAGGTGCTGATCGAGACTTGGAACTCCAGCCAGCTGGGAAGGCCCCTACCAAGTAGCCCTGAGCACCGAAACTGCTGTACGGACAGGCGAGAAGGGATGGGCTCATCACACGTGCGTTGAAAGACTGGTAACGGAGACTCGGGGGGGGGGGGAAGCAAAGACCAGTGGAAAGCGTTTGGTCCTCCCGAGGAGCCCCTAAAGGTAACCTCAAGGGGGACATAGCTTAAGGTCTCCCTGATGGCGACCTTAAGTTTGCTTCAGTTATGGGGGTTGATGTGTCTCGTGTGGGCTGGAAGCAGATATCCTGTCAAGTTAGTAATTAATGTCACTAAAACCTCAGCGCCTCAAACGGTAAAGTTCGATGCTTGCCAGGTCTTGCCTTGCGGGAACTTAAAACACCAAAGGCAGCTTTCAGGAGAAGATAAATACATTTGCCCAGAGGAAGGAGCCTCGCCTGCCTACCCTTGTCCTGGGTGGGGAAACGTGTGGTGGACCACTCAGTATCAGGGATGGACCTACACCCCGTCGGGAACTAATTCATTAAGGGACTTAAAGGGCAAGATACACTTGCAGAAGGGCGTCCCGCCAAATAACTGCTCACTCCTACAGTGCAACCCCATGCTGCTCACCGTGAGCACCCCGACCAGCGCGGACAGCGCACCCCAGGTCGCGCCCCGAGTGTATGGACTAGGAGCAGACATCACAGGGTATGACCTGCTGGGACGTTTTCAGCTTCAGCTAATAGAAGTCTCTGCCAGGAATCCAAGTACCTTAAAACCTGGTGAGGAACCAGAAATGCTTCGAAATGATCCTTAAAAAAAGTAGAAATCATCAAGTGAAAGACTCGAGACAGACCTTAGAACCTGAGACTGGGAGTGGTGGTACAGACGCCTGGGTCGAGTGGGTCCGATCTCCGTGCAGGCCCTCAGCCAGCGGTTGTCAGGCCGCGGCTGGACGGTCACACCGGGTGGTCCCGTCCCCTCGATGGGACTCTGATCCCGATGGGATGTACGGCCCGCTGACTTCCTAGCAGGACAGGAATGCATGGGGAAGTGAGACCTGAAGTCTGTCCTTGCTGTTTCCTGCGTTGTGAGGTCAGACCCCGGGGCAAAACCCTCCTCACTGGAGTATAAACTCTTCTTGCCTCTCCAGGCAGGAGGCAAGGTTCACCTTAGCCGTGGGAAAGCTTGCAACCTGCACCCATGTCCTACTCGTCACCAGTGGGCCAGAGCGTGCAGCCGCTCAGCCTTCAGCATACCCCGGGCTGCCGTCCGGTGGTTTCGTGGGAAAAGGAGCCTCCGTAACTCGTTTCTGCCCAGTGGGCTGGGACCCGTGCCTTAACCAGTTGGCCATCCCATTCACCCTGGCATTTCGTCGGGTACCCGAGCCAGCTAAAACTCACCAAACACAGAGCAACAGCAGGGTCCTTGAATTCCAAGATCTATGTTGACTCAAGAGGGGTCCCCAGTGAATTTAAGGCCCGGAACCAAATGACTGCTGGACTTGAATCTACTCTCTCCAGTGGCCCACTATTAATAAAACGTACATTGGATTCATTGCATCTATTATAACCAACAAATGTTTATTAATTACACTAGAGATGCTCTCAAGGGGGTAGCTAGCCAGTGGACGCCACCAGCCATGCGGCCTGGGAGAAGAGAATGGCAATAGACGTGATACTTGTGGGGACGGGGTGCCTGCGTCATGCTGGGAGGGGAGTACTGTGCCTTCATTCCCGATAACACACCCCCTGATGGCACCATCACCAAGGCTTTTCAGGGCCTGACCTCCCTGGCCGGCGAATTGGCAGGAATTGCTGGGATTGATGACCCATCTACTGACTGGCTGGAGGGATGGTTTGGAAAGCGGAGAGGCATGCTCGCTGCAGTTCTCACCTCCCTCATGATGGTCGCAGGAATCCTAACAGCAGTGGGGTGTTATATTCTGCCGTGCATAAGAGGTTTGACCCAAAAATTAACTGAGATAGCTATTAACAGACAGATACCCCTCACATGTCAACAGAACAGTTTGCTGTTGCTGGAAGCCAAATCAGACTCACTTTCTTATGAAGAAGAAAGTCAACAGATCTTAGAACAATTTGAAAATGAAGAATGCAAAAATGAAAGACCAGTAAAAGTAAAAAGAAAAGAGGGAATTCGTAAGAAATAACATTAGCAAGTGGTCTATTTTCAGGATGGAAATGTCCGGGCTTGAGTGCAGAGTCACTGCTAACTAAACTTGCATCGCCGCTCACTGGTGTGGCGGCCGCCAAGGTCAGGCGCCTGAAACAGGTTACAGAGGAGGGGCAGCTGACAAACAACTCGGGTGGGCCCCCAGATGGAAATGAGAAAGCTAGAAAGAGGGAGGACAGGCCCTGGGTGCTGCCAGACGGCAGGCAGCTTGGAGGGGCTTCCCGCCAAAGAGAAAACAAGGGAGATGGAACCAACTGGAGCCATGTCCATTCCTGACCAGTCCAAAGGGGCACATTTAAACTAGCCCAGCCAGGGGGAGGGTCACCTTCAAGGGAAATGTTGAAACTAGGTGATATGGGGAAAGATTGTCTGCCTCCTGACACTCAGCCGGCGAGGAACTGGGGGCGGGACTGCCTTTTACAGAATAGTGCTCATTGTAACCGTTTCGGGCCTGCCTGCCCCCCAGACCCCTGGTCTTGCAAGTCCCACAATAAAGTCTCCCTGTCGCTGCACTTTCCATCTCCAGGTCCATTCTTTGCATTCGGACAGGTGAGTTCATATGTCATATGAGTAATTGTGAATGTTTCCTCCCTCTCAGCCTGTTCTTGGCATTGGTTGCAAACTAGGCAAACATGAAGATGGATGAAGCCGCGTACAACATGGGGATCTGTATTGGATTTGAAAGTCTTACACGTTTTCAAGTCCAGGGGACCATCATAGGTTCCAGTGTAACGTGCGTGGTATTACTGACGGGTCCCAAGTTCTTGAGGTTGAAATCCGTGGGGCGAGTTCGAAGCCTGCTGTGCAGCATCGAGGACAAGGGCCTGTGTTCCAGGCTACGTTTCCCACGTCTCCCCTCCACCCAAGAAGATGTCCCCGTTCTTTTGAAGTCTGGCCATAATGTAAGTGCCCCTTGGTGGACGAATGAGTTAGGCAGTTAAGTCCGACATGAGTGGGGTGCAGGAGGGGAAACAAAGCCAGGAAACCATAAACCAACGCAGAGCTAGAGTTTTCCATTCCGTTTAAAGTGCAGCTCACCGCCATCCAGGAGACCCACAGCGGAAACCCTAAGGCTCAAAGCACAGGAAGTCACAAAACCGCGCCAATTCCAAGTCATCCCATCAGTTTAAAATAAAGCTACTAACGGCCCGATCAGACCGTCCTCCCACGCCTGATGCCCCTGGACAGGGACTAGAGGGGAGAGCCAGCTACCAGACTCTTTAAAACCCAAACCCCTGACCCCTCGGGGCCCATCCCCTGATGTCTCCCCCCTTTTTCTCTTCCTGCAGAAACACCTCTTTCACTTCTTTGCTCTGCCTCGCATTCTGAGAGTTGCCTTATTAGCCTTCGGCAAATCCCCTGAAGGCACAAAGTACCCAGAGCTGAGAAAACTGATCTCACAGTGGAGGGCTTAAGAAAAAGAATTAGCAAAATCCGTAAAGTAGCAAAATTAGTAAAACTATCTCTTCACAGAGAATATTGTAATATTCCCTAACCCCCCACCAAGAAAATCAATGATAAAGCCAAACAGACAGTAAAAGAATTCAGTAAGGTAGCAGGATAAAAAAGTTAAGTGCCTTCATCTACTCACACAGTAATCACTTGCCTGGGAGATACAATAGAATCGAAAAGTTAAATTTACAAAAAATGAAACGTATAAGGAACTATAAAGAATGTTTGAAAGCATAAAAATCTTACTTGAAGTTGAAAAGACATCTTTTCTTAAAGGGATGACTCCCTGTCACGAAGATGTCAATTTTCCGTGAAAGATAAAAGTACTTTTTCTTCCGCTAGACAAGTTGATTGTAAAATTTATACAGAAAAGTAAGCATGCACAAGTAGTTGGACAAAGCCAAAAAAGAAAAGTAAGGTTGGGAGCAGGGGACCTGCCTTGTAAATTACTGAAACCTGGTAAAGTCACAATGAATGATATGTCACCAGCACAGAAAACACCAATGGGAAATGAAGTTCAGAAATGGATGGATGTGCATCTAGAGACTTGGCCAAGTGTAATAGAACTTATGTCACTGGAGAAAAGACAGACTTTACTAAGAGTGTGACAGATGGCTGTTGGGTCAGAGATAAAGTTGAATACCGCATATGCATAGCATGAAAGCGCCAGGGAGACCAGCGACCCAGATGTGTCGAGCAAAGCAAGCGGCTTTGAAAGGTGAGCACGGGATAGCTCAACTGTGGCTCAGTGCCGGGCAGGCACAATGGGGAAAGAGTGATATTTCATTAAGTAAAAAATACAGAGTAAGTCGAGACATGCCATCCATGAACCTGCTGTCAGTTTTCCAAAGGTGAATATGAACTGAACAGTGTCAGGTGGGGTGAATGAATGATCGATTTTCGGCCCATTTATGTTTAAAGATATAATTGACTAATTGCCATCCCGTGGACAGGATGACCTCTCTACTGTGACTGAAATAAATACTTACTGTTGCGTGGAGGTGTTCATATCTGCACAGTGCCTGCGCTGTGCTGAGGTTCCTGGCTCGTCTCCAGAGGAGCGAGATGCCTGTGGTCCCTGTCATGCCATGTGTTCTACTCCACAGTCTGCAGAATTGAAAGTTACGTAGGTGGTCTCTGGCGAGGGCCTCTCATGTCTGACTCACGGTGACACTGTTGGTGCGAAGCCGCACAGCGGTTTAGTGTCGTGTGCGGCAGTGGTGAACACAGGCGCTGGCACTGGTCCGGCCTTGTTCTCGCACCGATTTACCCTGCACATCCCTTGGAGTGGTAAGCCGTGTGGTGCTGCTCAAACAGCCAGATGAGCCCCCGAACGCACAGGAAATGCTTACGGGGAGTCAGGCCACTTCACCTGCCAGACTGGATTCTGCGCAGACGCGCGTCTGCCTGAGCTGCTGTGCCCGTCGGGTCCAGGCCGTTTGCCCCTGTTGCTCAAGGTCTCAGTCACCAGCCTTTGTTGGTCAGAGAGGATCTTCCTTTCTGCTCTGCTGCCTGATTTTACTCTGAGTCTCCTGATGGGGGTCTGAGGGGTTTCGATGAGTTAGCTCTTGCTTGTCACATTTTTTAAAATCCCCTTCCCTCCCGCCCCAGCTCATGAGCCCAGGTCCTCCTTGGGCAGCACCTTAGCGCCTGAGCCACAGGGCTGCGCCGCTCGTAGATTTTTTTTAAAGAAAGGTGCAGGCAGGAGGCGAGGGGTGAAGCATTCTTATTTAGGTCATCTTGGTGGTTCCATGTAGCCCCAAATTTCAAACCTGGGTCTTTTGGGATGTGTGGGACACCGGAGCAGGCCGTATCTCCTAGTTTTATAAGGTCACCAAGATTCATGAGAAAATGCTTGTTTGACAACTTGGCGTGTGCAAGAGGGTTATTCATTGCATCATTATATACGGGCTCGGAGAATCCTGTGAGGGACGTAGCCGTCCGCGTCGCATGCAGCATCACATCGCCGTAAAGGAGCAGGGCAGGGCAGTACCCGAGATGTGTCTCACGCCAAGGAGCCTGCAGCTTTACATCTCATGGGCCCGGAACCGTGGGCATCATTAGTCTGGGAGAGGGTGTTCGAAGAATGAACTCGTGGACCAGAGAGCAGCGAAAGCCGAGCCAAGTTTATGGGAGAAATCACAGACCCCCACAGACGTACAGGTCCCAAGGACAGGTAACTGCTGTGGCTCGGGGTTTAGGGGCTTTTATCTTCTTCTGAAGTCTTGTGTGGACCCTGGATTGGAGCAATTCCAAGCCTAGGATGTTAACGAAGCACTCAGGAGGCTGCGAAAGATTAAGACGAGACAGAGAGAGTGAAAGTGGGGTTGGGGTGAACAATCTGAGGACTCACCCCGAGCATCCGACTCCTTGCGTATTGACTGTCTTTACACAAGGAAGTTGTTCTTCGAAAAAGCACAAGCTATGAATCATCCGTTTTTAAGACCGTCGTTCACGTAGCTGAGGTCACAGAGGAGGCTATGCTAGAGTCACACGGGGCCTTAGCTAACGGCTGACTTGCAGCTTAGTAGGTGTCAACGGCAAGTCAGAAGCCCCTCCCGCCAAGGTTTTCCTTCCTCACCGCAGCCGGGCGCCACGGTTTCTGTTTCACTGCCAAGGCCTTGATTTGTCTAATCTAAGCTTTTCCCTTAGTGTCAGCACACCACGGTCCCTCCTTATGCTAATGAGGTACCTGGAACTGCACTCGGGATTGGCTGTTTTTGAGCCTAGTATGCTAATGAAGCGTTCAGGAGTCCCATTGGTCCTTCCTTATGCTAATAAGGTATCTGGAACTGCACTTCGGATTGGCTGTTTATACTCAGCGGGGCAACTACTCCCTTGGTGCTGGTCTCGGGTCTTTATCTCCAGGGGCTGGACCTCCTTCGGTGACG